>PVIA01000400.1:159079-308107 GCA_004024845.1 Tonatia bakeri
CCTTTCCTTCCTTTCTTTTCTTTTTTCTATTTTCCTTCCCTCCCTTCCTTCCCTCCCTTCCTTCCTTCCTTTTCTTTCTTTCTTCTCCCACTTGTCCTAGCACCATTTTAAAAGACTGTTATCTTCCCTTTGACATGTCATAGCACCACTATCCTGTGTGCATGGGTTTGCTTCCAGGTCCTCATTTTGTTCCATTGTCTTGTGTATCTGGTCCTATATTCTGTTTCAGTGTTTTACTTGTTTACCTGCACAAACACCGTGCCTTCTTAACCTCCAAATCATAGGACAAGTCTTTCTACTTAGCTCTTCAATAGTGCCTTAGATATTCTTGGCCACTTGCTATAACTTTTGGATTCAATTTATCAAGTCAATCAACATCCATAATTTAGTTTGTTAAAAGAAAAGAAAATGCCCTGATATGATTCTCATTTGAATAGCATTGAATATATAAATCAATTTGAGAAGAATTGGCATCTTTATCACATTAAAGTCTTTTGTCCACAAGCATGAGATTGCTTTCCACAATTAGCTAGATCTTTAATGACTTGGCATGCTTTTATGTTTTTCTTATGAGTCTTTCACTCTTTTGTTAGATTTTTCCCACCTTAGTATTCCTTTTAATTTTATCATAAATGGTATTGTGTTTGAACTGCTGCTGTTACATAGGAGTATAATTTTGTAGCTGGCTAACTTGCTTAAACAAATAATTTCAAGAGATTATGTCAGTTTCTTTTTTTTTTATTTTCTAGATATTTAATCTTCTCTATGTTTCATGATCTATGACGGTTTTATTTTTCGCTTCTTTAAACCAAATGCATTTTATTTGTTATTCAGGTCTTATTCTACTGGCTGTAGAATATTGAATTAAAGTAGTCACAGCAGACAATTTATGATATTCCCAGTCTGAAAAGGAAAACTTTAGATTTGACCATTAAGTATAATGTTTCCTATGTTTATTTTATGTATCCTCTGTCATGTAAGGAAGCTCCCTTTATTCTTAATTATCTAAGAAACATTTAAAAAATCATAAATGAGCCCTGGTTGGTGTTACTCAGTGGATTGAGTGCCAGCCTGTAAACCAAAGGGTCACTGGTTCAATTCCAAGGGCACATTGCCTGGGTTGCAGGCCAGGTCCCCAGTACAGGGCACGTGAGAGGCAACCACACATGGATATTTCTCTCCCTCTTTTTCTCCCTCCCTTTCCCTATCTAAAAAGTAAATAAATAAAATCTTAAATTTTTTTAAAATACTAAATGAATGTTTAATTTTATTAGATTCATGAACTACATCTAGTGAGATCATATAGTTTTTTTTCTCATAAACATAATATAATGAATTTCATTAATTTTCTAATGGTAAACCAAACTCTATTCCAGGGATAAATTCAGATTAGTCATACTGTGTTAGCCTTTTGTATATTTTGCATGTATATTACTCAATATTATCATACAATCTTCACATCTATTTGAATCTACATCAAATGCATACAATTTTAAAGTAGTGAAGTAAATGAAATGTTATGTATTTTATTTTGTACTTAGTAATATAACCCCACCAACTTCCTTTGAGATATAATTGACACATAACATTCTATAAGTTTAAGGTGTACGTTGTGTTAATTTGATATATTTACATATTACATTATGACTGCCACTGTACCTTAGCTAATTCCTCTATTATGTCACATAAGTATAATTTCTTTGTTGTGGCAGGAACAATTAATATCTAGTTTCTTAGCGACTTTGAAGTTTATAGTGCAGTATTATAATTATTATGTTGTACATTAAATATCAAGAACTTTTTATCTACTACTTGCGCCCACCAGCTCTATATTAGAAAGCATTGGATTGGCTGAAAAGTCCCTTTAGTTTTTTCCTTAAAAAAAAAAAGACATGTTTTTCATTTTTCATCAATGACTTTTTTGATTTGTATATTTTTATTATGTTGGCTTTCTCCTGTATGGTATAATGTTGATTGTTCTCAATTAATGTGTTCATTTGATCGATACCAACTTCAACTGGTTTGCCCTACCACGGAGCATCATCCAGCAAGAAATCTCCAGCACGAAACTTCACAAACTGCTGTTGACACGTTCGATCAGTCACGGCATCTTCTCCATACACTGCACACATCTTTTTCTTTTGAGTTTCAGTTGCGTTTTTACCTTTCTTGAAATAATAAAGCAGAATATACCAAAAAAGTTGCTTATTTTCTTCCATCTTCAATATTGAAATGGCTACACAAAAATTCACCAATTTTGATTTCTTTTTTAATACACGCTGATATGACAGCTGTCACAATTCAATCTTACAAAATTGTTTCAAATGAAGTTAAAGACAACTAAGCACTACTAGACCCATCTTGTGGAAAAAACAACAAGATTTTTGGCCAACCGAATATTTCTATGGTATATTGCTTTTTGTATCTTTATTTTGGATATTATGAGCTAAGTCCAATCTTAACCTTTTTTAATACTTAGAAATGTGGTTTAGTTTTTATTATTTATATATGAAGAAACTTAGTGTGTTTTATCAGTAAACTTAAATCGTAAATCCATGAGAAAGGGCGAACTGAATAGAAATTAGCACGTTGCAATGGCTATGAGTTTCTTTCTTTTCCTTTTTATTGAATTTATTGTTGCGGCACTGCTCAACAAAGTTATATGTTTCAGGTGTACAATTCTACAACACAGCATCTGTACACTCTATTGTGTGTTCACCACCCCAAGTCAAGTCTCATTTCATCACCATTTATCCCCCCAAACCCTCTCCTACCTCTGACACCCTTCCTCCCCCTCCAATCACCACACTGTTGTCTGTGTCCAAGTTTTATTCGTTTTTTCTTTTTTGCTCAGTCTTCCAGACCCTCACCAAAGCCACCAAACCCTCTCCTCCAAGAGCTGTCAGTCTGCTTTCCATCTATGAGTGTCTCTCGGACAACCTTCTTTTTTAACTGAAGCTTTACTCTGATTATATTTAATAAATTACTCATATATTTGCTCCTGTAACATTGAATTTTGTGCTTTTTAATTGGACTACCTGATTTATATTTTTCTCCTTTCTCATGTAAGTTTTAAGGCTATAAGCCTTGAAATGGGCCTACTTTTCATTATCATTTAATTTAACATATTTTCTCATTTCCATTATATTTCTTCTTTGGCTCATGCTTTATTTTGTAATAGGTTTCTTCTTTTGCAAAATGTGGACATTTTCTAGTTATATTTCTGGTATTGATTTCTGGCTTATCTTCCAGTGGAAAACGTGAAGAAAACGTGTGTTCTGCAGGTGGTGTGGGCTGGGTGTTGTTTGTCCGGCAGGTTAGTTTGCTGTTCTTTTTCAGATCTGTCATGTCTTTAGCCTGTTTGTTCTGTTGATAACCTAGAGAACCTGTGTTAAAATTTCACACTACAATCACGGGTTCTTCTCTTTTCTCTGTGTTTGTCAGAACATACTTACCTCCTGGTCTTCTCACACATCTGTGCAGTGGTTTCATTGGGGGGTGTTTTGAGAAAGGCCACAAAGCCTTGACATAGTGCAGTCTTGGCCTGCTCGGTTTTCAAGATTCTGGGGACAGGAGCAACTCTGGTCACATCGACATTATCTGCTATCCAGAGTTTGAATGAACCACATTACATGAAAAGATCCATGGTTATTCTGAGGTACCCCGCTGGGGCCTTTGGTCCCTGCCTCTGCTGTGCAGGCAGTTTTAGTTCATGTAGTGCAGATGGGGGTGTTTTCCTTCCAATCCGCACACATGTATTGGTTAGCAGGATAGCTCTGCCTAAGCGCGGGAGAACGGATTTCTCAAGGTTTTGGTGATACAATGACTTAGTTCTATCCCAGTTGCTGTAACTGGCCTGTCAGCCGTTTGTATTTCTAGATTCAGGGACCTCTGGTTGAGGTCTGTGTCAACGGCTTTACAGGATGAAGGAGGTGGGCGCCCAGAGACAAGTCATTCTTTGAATGCAGGGGTTGTTTTTATTTAGTTAACTTCTGAGGTTTCTCTCTCTTTTATCTTCAGTTATTTGAAGGACTGAAGGCATTTCGAGGAGTAGACAATAAAATTCGACTCTTTCGGCCAAACCTCAACATGGAGAGAATGCACCGATCCACTCTGAGAGCGACTCTGCCGGTATGTAAATTTAGGGGTTTCTTCTGAGTTTCTCTTGATGTAATGGTTCACTGTGAGTCTACTGCCAAAGAAATCATTTCGGAATACTTATATACTCAATACAAACCATATGAACACTGGTGTTATGTTTGACTTACTTTGTAATTAGTGAGGAAAAAATATAATGAAGGAACAAATACCAATGGAAATTCCACGACCTATTTCTTTAAGTGTCTGTGGGGAATTAATGTGTATGTGGGACATAGAAGGATAAGAAATAAAAACATGCCTCAAACTAAAATAAATACAATTTAAAGACTGTGAAATTATAACACTGAAAATGGAAAACATGGTGTGCAATGCAGGTATTTGGGGGATATTTTGCCTAATTGCTTTAGACACTAGCAATGAACAGTTATTTAATTATAATTTTGACATTTTGCCCCAAGTTTTATTTTTAAAAAGTGTCAAAATGGTTTCCCATGACCATTGGATCCTGGCTGTGACATTGTTGTGGAGCAGAATTCATTATAAGGTGGGTTAGATTTTGATGCTAAGATTCACATGTCTGTGGAGGTGAGGTAGATTACTTCCATTCCCGGAGGTGTGACCAGGCCACCTTTCTGAAAGGAAAGTCTTTTCCTTCTTTTCCACATTCTGAGTACCTAGCCTTCGGGAACCCAGCCCAAGCCGTGCGTTAAAGACATTGAACTCCAGTAACTGCTCCCTATTAGCCAGGCTCTTCCTTCTCCCTGTTTTTGTAACCCACGCTCCACCCACCTCCTTCAGAGGCCATAGTAGGATAGGGGAAGGGAAGTTAAGGTACGTTCTTTGCACTTGGTCCTAGTTTCCTTCCTCTACCATTACAGGTGTATCCCTGGGGAAAAATTAAAGTGGGGGCAGAAGGAAAAGGAAGTAACATTTGGATATCGAATCTGCTACAAACTGTGTCATGTAGTTTTACATTCTGTATGTCTTTAATCACAGCAGTAAGCCATTGTCAAGAAAGTATGTGCTATAAATTTTGGTAGCACCTTTGTTCAGAGAGGAGCACTCAAGCCCTGAGAGGTTAAATGACTTGTCTAAAGTCACACAGAATGAATGGTAAGAAAGTGTATGCAAGTTTTAAAATTCCTAATCAGGTTCTCTTTCCTAGACATCTTATCTCTAAGACAAATCTTATCTCTAGACAGCAGTGCCAGAGACCCAAGCTGGTGAAGCAGGGTGAGGGGATGTCCTATATGATCGGCCACCCCAATCTTTGCAATATTCCCACACTGTGGTTACTGTTCGAATAAAAAGCTAAATCATGAGGTCATGGCCTCTATTCAGATGCCTGTTTCTGACTTATTTCTCCTCTGGGTAGCCCATCGTGAGTCTGAAAGCATGTTTCTCCTTCCCGCCAAGTGAGTAGAAACTACTATTTGACAGATGGTCACCCATTTAGCCTGTGAAAATCATTTCGCCCTTAGAAATACACTGCTCTTAGCTTTCGCCCTTTTTTAAAACTAGGTAATATGTCTTTTTCTTACTAATTTTTAGGATATGGTAACATATTCCAGTACAATCCTTTGTGGGTTATGTTACAAATAACTTCACTTAGTTTACTGCTTCTTACATCTTCTGATGAACAGAAGTGCTTAAATTTTAAGTAGTCAAATTTTATCCATTTTTTCTTTATGATATGTGCTTTATGCCTCTTATTTAAGAATCATTTTCTACCTTAAGGTAACAGTGGTGGTGGTTTGTTTTTTGAAATAAAAGTCTTGTGTTTTATACACTCAAGTGTGTGATCCAACTGTAGCTGATATTTGGATGTGGTAAGAGGTAGGGATCAAACTTTATGTTTTCCACATGTGGATAATCCGTTGTCCCTTTATAATTTCAGGGGGAAAATATCACAGGAAAAAATTCTTGTTTGGTGTTATTACCTTTTTAACAGACTAATACTCTCATGAGGATTATTTCCTGTGCTCCAAATGAAGAAAATTTTATTATGTATTATGCTTTTTATTTCTCCAGGTATTTGACAAGGAAGAGCTTATGGAGTGTATTCAACAGCTTGTGAAACTGGATCAAGAATGGGTCCCGTATTCAACATCTGCTAGTCTGTACATTCGTCCCACCCTCATTGGAACTGAGGTACCAACCGACTCTCTGTTTTGGGATACTTTGGTGGGGATGTTATTATTGTGTATTCTTGTGTGAAACTTCTAGTGTGCAGTGTGAACTAGCCCCCAGTATCGCCATTAATGACTCCTTTCTCCTGATCATCAAGCCCAGGTGTCAAAAAACATTTTCTGTAAAGTGCCGGAGAGTAAATATTTCAGGCTCTGCAGGCCATCTGGTTTCTGTCACAGCTGCTGAGCTCTCTGCCATTATAGCCCAGAACCAGCCGTGGAGCTGAAGGAGAAGGAACTGAAGGAAAGAGCAAGCAGCGCGGCGGTTCGCCTTCCTCTAATCAAGACTAACCGTTATTTCCTCAGTCTGCCAGTCCAGTCCCTTTGGTCCCACCGGTCCTTCTTCAGGTTTAGCGGTGGTAATGGTTTTGAAATTGGGAGGAAGGAGAGCTACTTCTGTTTATTTTCATTTTCCTGAAGTCTTGGGATTATTTGGTAAGGAGAAGGCATGAAGGTCCTTCTTCCCCCATAACCAGTGAGTAGAGATTGCTAATAAAAATAGTATGCTCCCAGTGGGTGGGAATTTGAAAAACAATTTTTATAAAGTTCACATTATTAAGCAAAATACTAAACATTAATATGTGAACCTCTTGTAGAACATTTAAATTAAAAGGCACATTTATATTACCAAAATATTTCTCAGATTAAAAAAGAATTTCAGAATTCATTTTAATCAATGTCTTTGGAAGTACTTCTTTGTAGATAGCTAAAAACTTTATGAGAAACTAAAAGCTTGAGTGCTTCAAACTACTATGAATTGCAAATTAAGATAAAATCTAAACTCATAATATTTAAATAGAGAATATCTACTTATAAATTTTTTCTTTACCAGAGAAGAAGCCAAAATTATATGACTGTCAGGTTCAATACTGGATATCTAATAATCCTACTTCTAAAAAAGCCAAGGTTTGCTGATTTCCACATCTATTTTATCCAACTTCACCCTATTTAGTAACTCTGAGCAGGTACACCCACCTGCACGTGCGTGGGCTTTTATTTCCTCAGTGTTTCTGATAAGTGAACATGTGCTCTGACCACTTTCAATAGCAAAATATGCACAACCACAACCTCTGAAATTCCTTTGGTTGTTGCTCCTAGCCTTGCACTCATCCACTCAGTCCCAGTTCATGACTCTTTCCATTTGAGAAGTGGTGGAGTGAGATGGGACTAAATAATATCAGGGCTGAGAGCAAGTGTCATCAGAAAGGTTGAGTCTGATGGTAGGGCCAACCCTCCAGGCAATCTGGAGTCAGCTCACCCAGCCCCTTGAGCAGGTCCCAGGCTGCCAACACATACACGCGAGCTGCCAGTAGATCTGGCTTTTTACTGCACTCAGAAGACAAACTGACCTTGACTCATGTGGAAGTTGATTAATTCTTCATATTCACTTAACTCGTACTTCCACATTGGAGTGCCCCTAAATACACGTCTGGAGTTGAGCTCAGTGAGAGAACCGACCTGCTTTTGGTTAATGCCAGCCTCAGGTGCACAGAATGCAATTTGAATAATGCAGAAACATTTTAAGTCGCTTCATATAGGCAGTTTCCCCATTCATGACTTGATTGGAAATCTTTCAGTATGAAATTTTCATTAGAGCTCGCATTTAAAAATCTTGCTGCCAAAAGTCAAAATCTCTTTGATTTGTGGTTCACTCCACAGGGAGCTTGAGGGCATATACATTTTATAGCCACGTCTTTTCTTTTCCTTTTATCACCTTGTAAAACCATGATATTACACTTATAGTTTAACCAATAATCATGGGAGTTCCACAAAAAGAATTTCCTTTATTCATTGCATTTGTTTATTTATGCTTATATATCTTATCTTTTCCCTCACTATTAGCTTCCATAAAGGAAAGAAGCTGAATAGATTTGAAAACTAAGTGTCACAGCAACAATTTGTAATCATTAACTTGGGTTTGCCCACTTTTAATGTATGCTTCTGCATCCTTATTTGAGATATTTTTATATATTCATTCTACTGTTTACAAACTATTAAATTCTCATTTGCATAACTCTGTGAGCATGTTTCATATTAACAGCCCCATTTTAGTATCTGCAAACCTTCAGTCTGTTTTTAGAGATCCAGCTTATTTGCATTGATTATAGCGTACGATAATCAGCTTGTTATTATCAGGCTGCTCACTCCTACCAATGGACACCCTCTTGAGGCTGTTCTTGTCCATTTGAACTTTATCACAGAGGGCAATTGTTATTACCTTTATTTTTACTTTTTGGAGTAATAGTGCACCTGGTTATTAATTACACCTCTCAGTTCGTGGCACTTGCTATTGTGGGTTGTGTGAGGGCCCTCTGTTTGTTTGTTTTTTCCCTTTAGTCCTTATTTTCCATTCTTCCCCCATTGCAAATCATTTTCATGTATTGCGTGAATACTCTGTAGTTTTAACTTGCATAAAGGATTTTGTCCTATAGATCTCATTGTGTTTCTTAATGTGTTCCCTCAGCCCTGCTGTTCATTTCTATCCAGGTTACTCTGTATTTTCAGTCTGTCACTTCTGACTGCTGCACAGTTCCCCACAATGGGCATCCCTTTGCCCATTAAGGGAACTTTGCCCTACTTCCCTTACTGGGATTCCATTTCGTTGGTACTTCTCGTAATACTGCAATGAGCAGTTTGAAAATGTACAACCAGGGGATAAGTGAAAGAGTCACTGTTTCCCAGGAAGATGCCCATGGCCCATCTTACTGTCTCCATCCTGAGAAAGCCCTGCTCTTGCCAGGAAAGTTCCGCTTCTCTTTGATGAAATAGCCATTTGGTTTGTTGGCCTCAGCATCACTGGTATTATGAAGTTCTCCTTAGTGTCAGTGTGCTCAGTACTTTCCATGCACTAACCGACAACCGCCCTGTGAGTAGGTGCTACTGGCATCCTTTTCGAGATGAGTACACTGAAGCCCAAAGAGGTGAAATAAGAACCCCCAGGCTCTTAACCTGTTTGCTTCAGCATCTTTACGTACTAGCCACTGTGCTCAGTCTAGGGATACAGTGCTGAGCAGAAGCCTTTTTCCTGCTCCCACTCTGTGGGAATTCCCTTGTCAGATAAATGTATTGAATGTGTAAACAGTTTTCCAGTCTGGGGCTTGTTTTTTGTGTCTCTTCACTCTCTTATTAGTACTTAATTTTAGTGTAATTAATTTTTTCTATGTTTTGTGATTTTTATGTCTTAAAGGAATTTTTCCTTACTCCAAGGTCATCCTTGTTTTGTATTTTAAAGTTTTGCTTTTTCCAATGAAATGAAATCCATTTGGAAGTGAACTTTGTGTGAAGTATGTAACTTTATTTCTCTCCATATGGATACCAAGTTCTTCCATCCCTGTCTATTGAATGGTCCAACCTTTCTTCCCTGCTTTACAGGGCCAGCTATTGGTTGGTCTGTCAAATTTCCCTAGACGAATGCTGTTTCTGGTTCCCTGTCTGATTTAGTTCTCTCTCTCTCTCTCATCCTTTTTTTTTTTTCAAAAAACATAAATGGCAGCCATACTGTGCACAGTTTTGTTTGTATCGTTGTCTTTGCATTTACAATTTGCTTAAAGATCCCTCCATGTAGTATACCTGGATATGCCTCTTGGTTTTCCATTTTCCTAGCTGTAAGGTATTCATACCATCATACATATATACCATACTGAATTGATCACAGGATGCCATAAATTATAAGATACACCATTACTTCGTGCACTGAAGTAGGAAAACATTGCCAGTTAAAACTATGATAGTATTTTCCCAATACTCCTGAGTGATTCATGAGTATTGGTCATACTAGGCTCTTTTTTTTTTTTAATGTATATTTTCTGAGAACATCTGGAATTTCTCCTGGAATTGCACTTCTGGGCTTGTGATGTGTGTTTCTATTTTTCTGTGTATCTTAATAATCAAAGCTAACACTGCTTTATCTTTCTGTGCATTTGTTCCTATCCCAGGTCCCATTAGAAGACTTGGTTGTTGCTTTGCAAGAAAATACTAAATTGCATTTGTTTAATATTATACATATTTGTTCCACTAGTATCAAATATATGTCCTACTCCTATTTTTGTGCCTTTCTATGCAGTAACTTTCTTTCTAGTTACTGTATGATTTAGCTAAATCATACCATAACTTTTAGAAGACATTTCCATTGGAAGACTTGACATGTATAGCATTGCCAATGCCCACGAGAAATTGGAGTTCCCATCAGTGCAAACAGCTAATTTCAAGCCTGCCAATGTCAGCCTTGCCATGACTGTTATTTAGCAATAGCAATTGTAAAATTCTGAGTTCAGATTTCAGACATGCTAACTGCGAGAAAAATGGGCATTTTAGAATTTGTGAAATGTGATAGCATAATTTATATAGCAAGTGTCCTGTTGATCAGCCATAATGTTGATATAACAAACATTAGAATCATTATTTGAAAATTGAGTAAAGCAGAAGAATCACATTTGGGAATCTTAAAAATCCAGACTTTTTAAAAGAAATGTATGCCGTACATATCCCCTAGTACTTGTGAAGACATACATTTAAGGATATTTATTGCAGCTCACACAGTTTGCTGATAAACTGTGAGTGTGAGAGGAGATGTGTCAAGTTTTCCTTTGGGCCAAAGCAACTGACTAGCAACTATTTGTTGTGATGAGGAAGAGTGAGGGGGGAGGGTTTTTTTTGTTGTTATTTATGGATGGAATCAAGAGTTTAGTTTTGGATGTGGTTATTTAAACCAGTGATGTTAAGTAGGTGGGTAGATTTACACGGGTGAAATTCCAGATAGAGTTTGGAATTTAAGTAATAACATTGTAATGTTTAACATAAAATGCCTTTAAAGCCAAGGGCCTGGGTGAAGTATGCAAGAGAAGAACTGTATCTAATGATGAAATGAGGGCAGGAACTAAGCCCTGGGGCAAGCCAGCATTTAGAAGAAAGGAAAATGAATCAGCCAAGAGTATGAGAAGTAGTAGCCTGGAAGGCAGAGAGTAAAGCAAGGGGAGGGCTCGGTGTCCTGGAAGCCAAGTGAAGAACGAGGAGGCAATGAGCAACTCTGGCAAATCCTGCCCATAGGAGCAGTGAGGTGAAGACTGAGAACTATTGGATCTGGCACCATGGAGGTCCTCAGTGGGCCTGATAAGCATATCTCAGTGGGGTGGTGGGGTCGAAAGCTTGAGTGTCATGGGTTCAAGACAGAATGAGAGGAGGGGAGGTTATGATGGTGAGCATGCACTAATCTTATGAGGAATTCTGCTATACGGGGAGCAGAGAGCTAAACAGTTGCCTGGAGTGGGACATGGGGTAAAGGGAATGTGTTTGTTTTAGATGGCAGATATTGTGACGTATTTTCAAGCTGATGGAAATGACCAACATGAAGGGGAAAACTGATTGTTAAAACATTCAGAAGATTGTTCAAACTCTACTCCTCTCGTGGTTCTACTTCTGAGGGTGATGGCACAGGCAGGTTGTATGTGTGACTAGATGAGGGGCACCCCATTGCCCCACCCCCCTCCAGTTTGCAGTTTCCCCGACACATGGTCACCCGACTGACACCACTGTCTTCTTGAAGGCTCTTTCCTTGAGTATAACATCCTTTCCCCTTCATCAGCCCACTTAGGACCCTCTTCCTCACTTGGTTGCCTGGGGTGAGACTTGCCTATTTATTGCAATTGTTATTTCCCTCTGTTGGTCTGATTTGTCTCTCTGTTTCAGGCTCAGCACCATGCTTGGCCCAGTCCACGGAACCAAACTGGGTGGAATCACAAAGTCATTCCTAGTGGGGAGACTAGCTCAGTGAGGAGATGCTGGTTTTGAAGCCAGTCTTGGTACAAGGAAAACCCTCCTGTAGCATCTTCCTACCATCTGGAGAGGGGGGCTGGCAAACTTTGTCTGCGAAGGGGTAGGTAGCCTGTCAACTCTGAATTCTGCCTTTGCAGCATACACACAGAACCAGGAACAGGCAACATGTGAATTAACGCGTGTGTTCCAATACAACTTTAAAAAAAAAAGGGCAACAGGCTGAAGTTTGCTGGCCCCCTGATCCAGAGCCGTTTCAGCAGAGAAATGAAGCGTGGCTTTTCTCAGAGTGATTCATTCTGGCTTTTCCAGAGCACTTCCCCATCAACCATTCCTGATTACTTGTTTCCTCGCCCAGGCTAAAATTTCTATTGATTTCAACCTGTATTTCCCAGGTCATCAACATAACAATTCTTATCTTCTTCCCAAATACCTGTTCTCCACAGTTCCTACAGTTCTGTGGTCACATCTGCAATCATCTTAATGCTCTGTGCAGTGGTATACATTGAATTTATTTACCATTGTTATCATCAATTATTATTTACAAAAGCAAATAGTAACTATTGCTATGTGTTAAGTGCTTGAAAAAGATGAAAAAGATCAGGCCCTGGATGCTTTCCACAGAAAACTATTTAATTTAATCTTTATACTAACCCTGTGATCAGTCATCACTTCCTCTACATAATATTAGATAAGAAAGTTAAGCATTCTTTTTGTCTATTTCACTTTATCTTTAGTTTTCTTTTAACTATGCTTTTTATAAGTTTTAAAATCATCCTTACTTAAAAACTAAAAAAGAGTTGAGTGTTCTGTTAAATTTACACTAGCTTTCTTTTTGAACAGGCTGAGAAATAAACTCAGCCCTATCCCTTACCCATCTTGCAGCAAACCTCAGAAAAGCCTGGACGTTAGCTTCCCCCATGATATTCTTTCAGTGTCTACATATTATCTGTTAGTCTAGAGGTGGCACTAAAGGAAATCAGGCAAAAGACAAAGGAACATTGTCTCTCTTGTGTCAATGCAACATATTAGGATTTGCATGAGATTAAAAAAATCAAAATAATTGTGGTAAATAATCATCTAGGTTTTCACAGCCCTTTTCTATAAACAATGTCTTATTAAAATGGACAGTCATTTGGCAAATATTTAGTTAACCTGGTAAAACAATGTACGATACTGAGTAGACAGGACAAAAAGGGTCTTGCAGTGCTTCAAGTGTATAGATTAGCAAGAGGCAGAAAATGAAATAAAACAGTTGTAAGGGTGATAGGCATTTTATCTAAACCTAAGGAAGTGCACGATGCTGTAATAGCACATAACACAAACACTTAACCTTGTCTACGTCTAATTTCCTGAAATAACATTTAAATTGAGATGGAAGTGTTTGTGTTACTTAGGAGAGAGAGGGGATGTCTTAGTCTGCTATAGCTGCCAAAACAACACCACAGACTGGGTATCTCAAACACCAGAATTTATTTTGTCACAGTTCTGGAGGCTGGAAATCCGAGATCAAAGGGCCAACAGGGACAGTGTCTGGTGAGGCCTCCCAGATACTAGATGTGTACCTTCTCCCTGCCTTTCTGTGTTGTGGGAGAAGGAAAGGGGGTGGAGCAGGGGACTGAGGCTCATCGTCCTGTGTGTCTTCTTTTTAGAGAGATACCAGCCCCAAGGATTAGGGCTCCACCCTTCTGACCTCATTTAACCTTAACTATGTCCTTAAAGGCCTTATCTCCTAAAACAGTAGGTTGGTGGTCAGAGTGTCAACATATAAATTTGGGGGGCAGACACATTTCAGCCCCAAAGCGGGTGGGGATGGAAGGAGAGTATTCCAGGGGGAGGGAATAGTACAGGAAAACATGGAGAGGTAGGAAGGTGAGGAGGAATTCAAAGGGAAAAGGTCCCCCTGTGGTTTGAGCAAGAGATGCTGTGTGTGTGCTATGGGGAAGGCCGAAGGTGCGGGGAAGCGTGCCCTGGTTTGAACTCTCTTCAGTTTAGGAAATCTTAGGTAGTCCACTGAATTTTTTTTTCTTTAATAGTGATATTATAAAAAGAGCTCTGAATTAAGAGGAGAAGATCTAGAGCTTAATAACTATGAAAACTTGGGCAAATCATATGTTTTGAGCCTAGTTTCTCTAACTTAAAAGTAGCACACAATAATCCTTCACTCCTGGATTGTTGGATGATGTGAAATGATATCCATGAGCCCACAACTGTGTAGCTCAGGGGGTTGGGCATTATCCTTGCACACCAAAAAGTCATTGGTTTGATTCCCAGTCAGGGTACATGCCTTGGTTGCAGGCTAGGTCCCCAGTTGGAGGCATACAAGAGGCAACCAATCGAAGTTTCTCTTCCTCCCTTCTCCTCTCTCTAAAAATAAATATTTTTTTAAAAGAAATGATGATTGTGAAATATCTTAGAAACAAAAAAGCACTGTATAATTATTGAGGATTGTTTTTTTTATCTTTCATCAAAAGGACTCGATTTTCCCACAAAAACACTGCGTGGGTTTGTTATCTGTTTGTTTTGTGATGCATGCCCAAGGCTGTGCAAAGACCCTCAGTCCAATATCCTTTAGCATTTTCTAATCTAATCTTTTTATATATATTTACTTTTATTTTGTTAATTTAAAAAAATTAATGTTTTTTATTGTTTTTAATTTTTTATTATGTTTTTTTCATTACCATTTAGTCCCCTTATAACCTCCTCCCCACCACAATCACCACACTGTTGTCCATGTCCATGAGTTCTTTCTCCTTTTTGTTCAACCCCTCCACCCCCTAACCTTCCTCTCCTTAGCTGTCATCCTGCTTTCTGTGAGTCTGGCTCTATTTTCCTTGTTACTTCAGTTTGTTCATTAGATTCCACATATAAATGAAATCATATGGTATTTGTCTTTCTCTGACTGGCTTATTTCACTTAGTATAATGTTTTCCAGGTTCATCCATACTGTCGCAAAGGGTGAAATTTTCTTTTTTATGGCCAAGTAGTATGCCATTGAGTAAACAGAATGTCCCATAGTCTTTTAAAAATATTTTTAATTTATTGATTTTTTTCGTTCTTTTAGTTGTTCAGTTACAGTTGTCCCCATTTCCCTCCCTATTACTCTTTCCTGCCCTACCCACCCCCACCTCCCACCCTCAATCCTACCCTCCCCCATGCTGTTGTCTTTGTCCATGGGTCCTTTATACATGAGGACCCTGCCCCTTCTTTCCCCTATTACCCACCTCCCCACCCTTCTGGTTACTGTCAGTTTGTTCTTTATTTCCATGCCTCTGGTTATATTTAGCTCCCTTGTTTGTTTGTTTGTTTGTTTTTTGATTAGGTTCTACTTGTAGGTGAGATCATATGGTGTTTGTTTTTCACTGCCTGGCTTATTTCACTCAGCATAATGCTCTCCAGTTCCATCCATGCTGTCATGAAGGGTAGGAGCTCCTTCTTTCTGCTGTGTAGTATTCCATTGTGTAAATATACCATAGTTTTTTGATCCACTTATTTACTGATGGGTACTTGGGTTGCTTCTAGCACTTGGCTATTGTAAATTGTGCTGCTGTGAACATTGGGGTGCATAGGTTCTTTTGAACTGGTTTTCAGGATTCCTAGTATATAATCCCAGCAGTGGAATTGCTGGGTCAAAAGGCAGTTCCATTTTTAGGTTTTTGAGGAAATTTCATACTATTTTCCACAGTGGTCGTACCAGTCTGCATTCCCACCAAGAGTGTACTAGGGTTCCCTTTTCTCCACAACCTCACCAGCACTTGTTGTTTGTTGATTTGTCCATGATGACCATTCTGACTGGTGTGAAGGTGTATCATACTGTGGCTTTAATTTGCATCTCTCTGTTGCCTAGTAATGCTGAGCATCCTTTCCTGTGTCTCTGGGCCCTCTATATGTCCACCTTGGAGAAGTGTCTGTTCAGGTCCTGTGCCCATTTTTTAATTGGATTGTTTGTCTTCCTGGAGTGGAATCTTGTGAGTTTTTATATATTTTGGAGATTAAAGCATCGTCCAAGGTATCATTGGCAAATATACTTTCCCATATGGTTGGTTCCCTTTTCATTTTGCTGATGTTTTCTTTAGCCATGTAGAAGCTTTTTATTTTGATGAAGTCTCATTTGTTTATTTTTTCCCATATGTCCCTTGCTCTAGGGGACCTATCAGTGAAAATATTGCTGCATGGAATATCTGAGATTGTCCTGCCTGTATTCTTCTCTAGGACAATTATGTTATTGTGACTTATATGTAAGTCTTTTATCTAACTTGAGTTTATTTTTTAATGTGGTATAAGTTGGTGGTTGAGTCATTTTTTTGTAGGTAGTTGTCCAGATCTCCCAACACCGTTTGTTGAAGAAGCTGTTTTTACTCCATTTTATGCATGTGCCTCCTTTGTTGAATATTAATTGACCATAGTGGCTTGGGTTTATTTCTAGACTCTCTATTCTGTTCCATTGATCTATGCATCTGTTCTTATGCCAGTATCAGACTGTTTTGATTACAGTGACCTTGTAATATAGTTTGATGTCAGGTAGTGTGATCCTCCTACTTTGTTCGTCCTTCTCAAAATTGTTACAGCTATTCAGAGTCTTTTATGATTCCATAAAAATGTTTGAAATGTTTGTTCTATATCTATGAAATATGTCATTGGTATTTTAATACAGATTGCATTGAATCTATACATTGCTTTGGATAGTATGGACATTTTGATGTTAATTCTTCCATTCCATGAACACAGTATATGCTTCCATTTATTTGTTTCTTCTTTAATTTCTTTCTTCAGTGTTGTGTAGTTTTCTGAGTACAAGTCTTTTACCTCCTTGGTTAGGGTTATTTCCTAGGTACTTTATTTTTCTTGTTGCTATAGCAAATGGGATTTTTTTTTTGATTTCTGTTTCTGATATTTTTTTGTTGGTGTACAAAAATACCTTTGATTTCTGAATATTGGTTTTGTATCCCACTGCTTTTCCACATTCACTTATTAGGTCGAGTAGTTTTTTGGTGGAGTCTATAGCGTTTTCTATGTATACTATCATGTCATCTGCAAACAATGACAGTTTTACTTCCTTCTTTCCAGTTTGGATGCCTTTTATTTCCATTCCTTATTTGATTGCTGTGACTAGGACTTCCAGTACTATGTTGAATAGAAGTGGTGAAAGCGAGCATCCTTGTCTTGTTCCTGATCTTAGTGGGAAAGCTCTAAGTTTTTGCCCATTGAGTATGATGTTAGCTGTAGGTCTCTCATATATGGCCTTTATTATGTTGAGGAATACTCCCTCTATTCCCACTTTGCTGAGTGTTTTTATCATAAATTGGTGTTGTACCTTATCAAATACTTTTCCCACATTTATTGATGTGATCATGTGATTTTTGTCTTTGCATTTGTTTATGTGATGTATTAAATTTATTGATTGGTGAATATTGCACCATCTTTGCATCCATGGGATGAATTCTGCTTGATAATTGTGTATGAACTTTTTAATGTACTGCTGGATGCAGTTTAATGTATTGCTGGAAGAGAATTTTAGTGTCTATGTTCATCAGCAACATTGTCCTGTAGTTTTCTTTCTTTGTTGTATCTTTATCTAGTATGGGGATTAAGATGATGCTGGCCTCATAAAAAAAGAGTTTGGGAGTCTTCCCTCTTCCTGAATTTTTTGGAATAATCTGAGAAGGATAGGGGTTAGCTCTTTCTTAAATGTTTTGTAAAATTCTCCTGTGAAACTATCCAGTCCAGGGCGTTTGTGTTCCGAGAGTCTTTAATTACTGCCTCAATTTCACTACCTATTATCATTCTGTTCAGACTTTTTGCTTCTTCTTGATTCAGTTTGAACATTATATTTTTCTAGAAATTTGCCCATTTTAGCCCATTTTCAAATTTCTTTGCGTATAGTTGTTCATAGTAATTTCTTACAATCCTTTGTATTTCTATGGTATCAGCTGTAATTTCCCTTCTTTCATTTCTGATTTTATTTATCTGGTTCCCATCCCTTTTTTTCTTGATGAGTTTGGTTATAGGATTATCGTGGGCCTTGTTTTCTTAGCCATTCAGCTGCCCTTTGTGTTTTGGTTGGAGTGTTTAAGCCATTTACATTTAAGGTGATGATTGATAGATCCATATTTAGTGTCATTTTATTGTTAGACTATTTTCCTATTTTTTTTCTTTCTCTTTTTCTTTTTCTTCTTAAAGCAAGACTTTAACATTTATTGCACTATGGGTTTGGTATCACCAAATTCCTTTAGCTTTTTCTTATCTGGAAAGCTGGTTATTTCTCCTTTGATTTTAAATGATAGCCTTACTGGGTAAAGTAGCCTTGGTTGTAGGTCTTTGCTTTTCATCATCTTGAATATTACACACTAATCCCTTCTGGCCTAAAATGTTTCTGTTGAGAAATCAGATGGCAGTTTAATTGGTGTTCCCTTGAGTGGAACTACCTGCTTTCCTCTTGTGGCTTTTAGGATTCTCTCCTTGTCTTTAAGCCTTGCTATTTTAATTATGATATGCCTCAGTGTAGGCCTCTTTGGGACCAGCTGGTTTGGGACTCTCTGAGCTTTCTGGGCTTGTGTGTCTTTTTCCATTACCAGATTAGGGAAGTTTTTGGTCATTATTTCTTCAAATAGCTTCCCTACCCTTGCTTGCTCTCTTCTCCCTCTGGCATTCTTATGATGCAGATGTTGTTACATTTCATGTTATTCAAAATGTTTCTTAAGCTCTCCTGTATTTTTTAAATTCTTTTTTTTCTTTTTGCTTCAATGGCTCATTGTTTTTTCCTACCTTGTTTTCCAAATCACTGATTCGATTCTCTGCTTCATCTGATCTTCTGTTTATTCCTTCCAGTTTATTATTTATTTCAGATATTGCATTCTTTCTTTCTGACTGGACCTTTTTTATGGTTTCTATGTCTTTTTTCACGCTCTTAGTATTCTTATAATCATTACTCTAAATTCTCTGTCTGATAAATAGCTTGCCTCCATTTCATCTAATTCTTCTGGAGAATTCTCTCCTTTCTTTGGGGTCTGTTTCTTTGTCTTCTCATTTTGGCTGCTTCTTTGTAGATGTTTCTGTGTATTAGGTAGGTCTGCAGTGACTCTTTATCTAGTAATTCCAAAGGTATAGACCTTTGTCAGATGCTGCTTGTGATAGGCCCTTGTTAACTCATTTGGATCAATCAGCAATCCACAGCATGTGGCTCTCTCTGCTGGGTTTGTTTGTGTGCAGAAAGAAAGAACCAGGTTGTGCACCTAGGCTGGCTTTGGTCAGCACCAGGTCTGAGGGAGAGTCAGCTAAAGTCTCAGATGTCCTAGAGATCCACCTTAGTTGTTAAAGTAATCACTGATATAGCCTCAAGCTGTACTCAGCAGCCCAGCTTAAGCTCCACAGGGTGAGGCAGAGTAATTCCTGTGCCTGATGCCATTTAGAAGGGAATGCTCTTCCTGAGAAAGACAGGCTGTGCAGTAAGGGGGATGACTCAGTATAGGGATCCTGGTGACTGTTCCTCAGTTCTCTCCACAGAGCCACCAGCCCCAGTCACTCCTTAAGCATCTCTAGTCCACTCTTCCCTCCATCTGCTGGAGCCTAGAGTAAGTGGCTGCAAATGAAATTTTGTGCATTGGCCCTTTAAGAGGCTCTCTGAATTTCTAGCCATTTCTTCCTGGCAGACAGAAACCCTTCTGCTTTTCAAAGCTGGATGTTTTCTGGGTTCCTTTCCCAGTTCTGGCACTGTAGGCTTGGGAGACCTGCTTGAGGTTTAGACCCCACACTCTCAAAAGGGGAACCCTCAGCTGTTGAACCATCCCTGTAGCACTTCAGCTGCTGCCTGTGGGAGTCCAGCCAGCCCTCTCAGGCCTCTTCTATACTCCCTACCAGTCATGTTTGGTGAAGTGGCTTCTTCTGTCTGTCCGTGGTTATAAGACTTCTCTCCAGTTAGTGTTCAGTTGGTTATTCAGGATGACTTCTCTACAATTGAGCTGTAATTCCAGCTTGGTCCTGGGAGGAGGTTAGTGTACCTTCCAGTTACTCCTCTGCTCTCTTGGGTATGTCCTCTAATCTTTTTAAAGAACTGGCAAGATGGGAAAAAAATAAGTTGTTCTTTGGATTTAAAAAAAAGAGGCATGCAGTTCTTTTTGAAAAATATTTTTATACTGCCAATTATCTTATTTCTACTCTATATTTGGCTTGCTTAGGCAGAATTATTCTTAAACTTTACATCACTGCTGTGCTTTCCTTTTTTCAGGCCAAAACATGTGACTGTTATTTCTTTGCTCAGCCCACTGACCTCTTTCTAATATCAGACAGATCATCTCTGACATTCTGCATTTTTATAAATTAATTTTCTGAGTAAATCAGAGTGGTAATTTTTACCGTTACATGTCTCTTTATTTTTCATCACATCAAGTGCCTTGTTATATTGTGCAAAATACGTATGTATTTAATACCTTTGTAAAGTAAGATTGTTATTGTTTTGTACATATCAGGATTTCAATTTTAAAGTCATTGTGGTCCCTGGAGAAGTTATATACTCTGCATCTGAAATTTATATTCCTTACAAAAATAAGGAATATAAATCTTTAATTCTTTATGTATTAAAATAATGAAAGAAACTTCAATTCCTTATGTATTAAAATAACCAAAGAAACTAGTAGAGAGGAATAAAAAATCAAAATGTTCATAAGGAAATGCAACTTACTGAAGCTGATTTACACAACTTATCAGCTGTTGTCTTTCACATTTTCTATTTGTATGGCTTTCAGTTTATGGGATCAGAAGACTGACCTTATCATTATAAAATTATGTTTATGCCACTTGATTAATATTCTATATTAAACTACTCTCACATGTACTCTCAACTCTAAATTCTGTACTGCTACAGAATTTAAATTGCCTTTGAGGATAGAAGGGGGAATTAAGGCAAAGAAACAAATTGGTTTCTGAGGGTAGAAACCCAATCAGCAAGCTCTCTTTCTGATGCAGTTACGTTTTCTTTATTCCCATTCTTAAAGCAGTGTGACCATTTTCATTCAGTCAAGTCACAGAGTTCTTTTCATGAAGACAGTCCATTTTGAGTAATCTTTTAAGGATGGAGGTGACTAAGTTGTCATCAACACCAGCACTTGGAGTTCTTGTAAAACATCAGTTGACCTTGCTTAAATTTCAGAAAATGAAATGTTAGTACACATGAACGCATATTTTTCAGCATTGAAAAATTCTAGTCTATAATTGTCCTGCTTGCTAGGAATAGAAGTATTACTTAAAGGTTTGTTGAGGTATCTTTTCTCATAAATAGATTTGCCCTGGCCATTGTGGCTCAGTCAGTTGGAGCATCCTCCCGAACACCAAAAGATTGTGAGTTTAATCCCCAACTGGGGCACCTACAGGAAGCAAACTATCAATGTTTCTCTCTGTCTCTCTCTCTCTCCCCATTCCTCTCTCTCTAGAATCAATGAAAAATATCCTCAGGTGAGGATGCAAAAAAAGAAAGAAAGAAAGAAATAGATGTAATGCATAGAATTATTCCATTTTCCATTTGTGCTCTCTTTACTACCACCTAGTGGAATATATAAAGTTTGCTTGTCAGTTAACATTGGGGGATGGAAATGAATAAGATGAACTTTATCTCAGAAAAAAATTTCTATGATGATGAGTTATTGTTACTTTTTAGTGTAATGCAGGTTGCAAAAACGTACATAAGTTCAGAGTGAAGAAAGTCCAAGAATTTATATGATATCTAATAAAATTGTTATCTATAAATAAAGCTATTTTGTTCAGAAATTTAGAAGCTAGATAGAGACTGTGTCTTGCCCATTGTACTTCTAAATTATGTTGGGAAGCATCTCTTAATTATTCAATATACGGGTCCATAAAAATATAAAATATTAAGCTTTAAAGGTCCTCTGATAGGAAGAGATCATTGTACTCAACTGATAGGTGAAAAAATGCAGACATAAGATAGTCTTTATGAAAGCTGTGAAAAAAGACAGATGTGTATATTCTGAGGTGTTCTCTCCCAAATGATGAAACCATAAAAAGGTGAATAAAGCTTTAAGACTCTTCATTCTTTATTGGTGGGGGAGCCTCAACCCTCATTAAAGAACAAACACAAACAAACAAAACCTGTTGCTTGCTGACTAGTTTCTTTAATGTGGTTACTCGTCACCTGGTGTCTATTTGCTGTGTGGCCACCGAGGCTAGTCCTCATGGTTATGTGGAATGTGAGTGCCATCAGCTTCCTTTTTCCTAAGGGTGGCATGCCTTTCAGATGGACTCAGTGTGCGCACACACAGATACACTGCTTTATGCACACGTATTTTTTGCCTACCTGGTTCTTGATGACCTGGGTATAGGTAGGGGGAACAGGGCCAAGGTAGTGGAGTGGGAAATATAATTAAAACTCAGAAAAAAAATTCCTGAGATCCACGTTCACCTGTTTCATTCTTTCCCTGACTGATTCCTACCCTAACCCAGCCAGACCAGGCTCCAATGAAGACTCAGCATGAGCGTTTTACGTTCTGAGACTCTCAGTGTAATAGTCCTGACTTGTTTTCTTACATCCCGTGTCCAGAGTGGCACAAGACAGCCCAGTGGGTTCTGTGGCCTATATGATAGCCCTCAAAACTTCCAGTCTCTCAGTTTTTCTCCTTAATAAAGAACTAATAGTAATTAGTTTAAATGCTGTTGTGTTGAAGGGATTTGTATGGTTTTGCACTGTTGGCTTGTGATGAATGGTATTTGCAAAGGCCAGCTTCTGCCTTTGCCATTCATGACACAAGTTCCTGAGTCCTATCCTCTGCCTTTGGTGGGGGTGCGCTCATCTTGTCTGGGGTCTTTGCCTCCAGCATAGCTACCCTCTTGCTGCCTGCTACCTGTCACGTGTGTGAGAACAGAAGGTGAAGTTAGAGAAGCAAATGTGTTTCACTCCCAAAGACTAAAATCATGTCTGAGTTCTTCTCTTTTTCCATTTCCAATCAGTGCAACATTGAAGGGGGTTATATAGCTTAGTTGTTAAAAATATATTTCTCTAAAAACCCTACTAAAATAAAAATGGACATGTTTGCTTTTCCTCTAAAGTCAAACAACTCAGAAAGCAAAGCAAAATGAAATATAAGCACTTGACCCTCTGTGTTTTCTTGTTAGAAGACCGTCAGGCTTTGCATTAGTCAGTGTTAGAAGTAACAGCTCCTGTCCTTAGATGGCCCCTTTGGGAGACAGTCACAGATCTGTCCTAGACTCTGAAACTGGTGTCGACATTTTAAATGGACCGCTGTGTGTACTCTTCCTTTATTGCAGCCTTCTCTTGGAGTCAAGAAGCCTACGAAAGCCATGATCTTTGTGATCCTGAGCCCAGTGGGACCTTACTTTTCAAAAGGAACCTTTAAGCCAGTGTCCCTGTGGGCCAATCCGAAGTTTGTACGAGCCTGGAAAGGTGGGACCGGGGACTGTAAGATGGGAGGGTAAGTAAGTCTGTGTGTCTGTCTTTAGGAAAGAGTTCCTCACCAGCATTTAGTTGCCTTTTCACTTCGATACAAATACATATAGTAACATTCAATTTGTAATGCTCATTTTTATTTTGTGTTTAGTTTTCAGTGTTTTCACTGTGGTAGTTGTTTGAAGGAAAACCTGTGGTCCTTTATAGGGAGAAACATTGGGGGTCCTGCATACGCATCGTTTAAATCAGTGCTTTGAATGAGCTGCCCCTGGACGCTGGTGCTCTGACTGCAGTCTGTCAGTTGGCATTAAAGAGCGTCTGGTGCTGGGGCCAAGGGCCTCTGACAGCTCCAGGGAGTCCTGTCTGGGGAATGTGCCTGCTTCATCAAAGTGCTGTCTTCATTGCCACAGATTGTAGCCATACCTGCTGCCAACTGGCTGAGGGACAGCCCTGCTTTGGCTCTGTCAGGCCAGTCTCATAGGCCATATGTAGCTGGCTGGAAATAAAAGAGCATTTGAAAAGTGTTAGACAATTTCTGGGGTGGACTTGGCCATGACTGGGGAATGCCCCTCAGGGTAAGCAAGAATAGCTGCATAAACCAGTGCGGACTCTTCTTTTGTGACTACCAAGTGCTTATGCGCATCACATATCCGGGGCAGCAGCGGCCCTGCAAGGGTACTCAGCGACAATATTCTGGGCCCAGGTACAAGATGTAGGTTCAGGAAATCCTGGGAGAGTCAAATGACGTAAGTGAGATGTGGAAGCTAGCTTTGCCCCTTGCGTTGTCCTTCTTTATTTTTTACCCCCAAAAAGTTATAAAATTCTATGTGCTGTCATCCCTGTTTTCAACATAGAAACTGCATTTTGTCAATAGATAATGAAATCCTAGTGCGGTTTGTTAAACCAAGAAGTCACTTTCTTTTCCTTCTGGTTTAGAGCACCCCTTTCTGGATATTATGCTCAGCTAACCAGGTTGAAAGGACTTCTGTTTACTTTCCTGGTTTCTGTTTATCTTGTTCAGACTTCTTCATATGCATTGCACACTGTCTGTATTATACTTTGTTAAAACTTCTCTTAAAGTGCACATTACAGTAAGTCAGCAACCTTGATGAAGAGGTCGTAATTTAAAATAGATTTTCTTCCTTATGTCTTGCTTTCTAGCTCCCCTACCTGCCTAGGAACATGGGGACATTGAGAAATTGCAGGGATGGCTTTCTATGGCACATAGTTTTTCCGTGTGGGCTCGTTGTTATTTACCTATTTACTTTTTAAAGATTTTATTTATTTCTAGACAGAGGGGAAAGGAGGGAGAAAGAGAGGGAAAGAAACATCAATGTACGGTTGCCTCTTGCACACCCCTGCCCCCACCCTACTGGGAACCTGGCCAGCAACCCAAGCATGTGCCTTGAGTGTTGAATCAAACTGAGGACAATTTGGTTCTCAGGTGAGCACTCAATCAACTGAGCCACACTAGCCAAGGCTAAAGTATATTTAAAAAAATAATAATATTTTGACTCATTAGGTTCAGGTAGAGCAGATCAGTAGAAGTTGACTTGAAATCTCCTTGAGAGAAAAGGATTTGATCTCATAAATACACATAAAAGCAAGGATCACCAGTGGGAAGACAATAACCAAAAGAATAGACTTTGAACCCATCCACCTGTTGTTTCCAAGGAGTTCTAAAGCTCCCTACTTCCAGCCTGGGGAGGTGCAAGGGAAACAAGTGATTCTGCGTTTAGTATCAACCTGTTTGCTTCGCAGGGACATTTTGGCAGCAACTTTAGATTCACAAATTATTGCGTGTTCTCTAAACCTAATTAATTCAACAATTACTTTCTTAGCCTTTTTAAGGAACTTTGTCATCAATTGGCATTTGTTTAAAAAGCTGTTGAATCTCGTAAGCTCAAACATTTTCTAAGTGAATCTGAGAGGGAGAGAGAGAAGGATTTTTTTAAATTTTAAGATTACTCCACTATTTTGAAGCCCTCAGAGATAATATTATCCTTTTGTCTCTAAATATACATGAGAAAAGTAATACAATGGCGCACAGCTTAAGGAGAGTTCTAGCACCCAGGTCTCACCTGTGGCTGCAAACTGAAACCACCCAAAGCACTCTACCTACTACTACTGTCTGGGTCCTGCTGCTCATGATTCTGGTTTCTAGGGTCTGGCATGCAGCCCGAGCATCAGAATTTTTACGATGTGCCCCCAGAGTTGAGAAACATAGAGTCAGAGGGTCTGTCATCGTAGGAGCATGTTCATTCCTAGGCAATATCTTAGTTTCTTAGTTATCCATATTTTTCGGACTATAAGACACACTTATTTTTCCCCAAATATGGGAGGAATAATGGTCATTAATGCTGCTGTTGGGTCCTGGTTACATTTACCTTGGTGAAATAGTATGTTATTTATGTTATTAAATATTTTACCACGTTTTTGCTTCAAAAATTTTTTTCCTGTTTTCCTCTACAACTTAGGTGCGTCTTATGGTCTGAAAAATACGGTAAGTTGGAAAGATCAGGCCTGCCCCTTCCCCACATCTTGATTTTTTTTTTTTGCATTCTTATTCCTCACTTGAGTACACGCTTTGAAATTAAAAAGATCTGGCTTAAAAACTGAACTGCCCTAGGCATGCCACTTAACAGCTCTAAGCCTCATTTTCCTCCTTTATAAAACCAGGAGAGTATTACCCACCATCCCTGAGAGGAGTGCCCAGCACCATGGTTGGCACTTGGAAAGCTCTCAGTAAGTGTGGTGTCATAACCTGGCAGTGAATAAGGGAATGGGCTTGGGAGTCAGATTCTGGGACTCACACACTTTTATCTGTGTGATCTTGTACCATTAAGTCCTCTTTGCTTGCAAATCCTCAAACGTGTAATAAAGTCTATGGTTGTTTTATGATGAGCCAATGAAACAGTGGGGTTACATACCTAGTACCCTGTCTGGCAGGTAGGAACCTCTCATCAGACAGCAGTTGATATTATGAGGCTCTTTTACTCTCTTGGAGAAGTGTCTTTAATATCTCTTTTCTGGGATATTTATTGTATTTAAAATTATATTAATTTTTTTGTGTAGACTTTTTTTTCATTTTTCTCTTTCCTCCAAGGAAATGTGTTTCTTTTCTGAATATTGGCAGTATGTGGGAGTGAACTCAAATATATGCATATTATTATGGTATCACTTACCCTGAGGACATTAATAATACAGTTTGTGCCTGAGAGAATTTTGAGAAAAACGTGTGTTTAGAAAAAAAATACTATGTATAGAATATGATAATTAAACCAAACAAAACCCCCTTTCCTTTCAATGCACTTAAAACAGTGCACTTTAATTCTCTTTCCTGCCCTTGTAGCTTTATGTTGCTGAGGAACCATAGTTTTAATTCTGCCACACACTCAAAAGCATGTGTGTGTTTGTTTTTAGAAGGTTCTTCCGAAGGCTAAACATTCGTACTGTGAAAATTCTATATGTGTTTTTGTGAAAAATGGAATTTTATTATGAGAAAAATAATTTACCTATTGTCAGATATGGCAAAATCTCAATAGTTGTATCTGTGAACTAGAAAAAAGTCAATTATAATAGTTATATATATTTTTACATATTAGAGCCTTATGTAACCTGTTTCTTAGCTTTTATTGTTATTATTTTATTTTTCACATACAACCCTATGCAGTATTTATATAAATCAAGAGTTCTCATTTGTCAGATGAATTCAGTGAGCCAAAAACTGTGACCTGAGTTCACACAGAGCCAAAGAGTAGAAGTGTGGGAGCTGCACCTGGACTCAGGATGGCCTGCCCTCCAGGCTCTCTGCTGGACATCCCCCTAAAGTTGGGTTAATGCTCACTATTCAAAACTATTCATAATGTAACTCAGTTACTGCCTATTTATCATCAATTTTAAATAAAGTTTATGTACATTTTTATTAAATAAAAACCTTGTATGACAAAATTGTATCATCTTTAGATTAACCAATAATTTATATTTTATTGTCTGCATTTTGAAAATCTTTTTTTATTTAACCTTTATTGTGTTTTTTTTTCCATTACTGTTTAGTCCCCTATGGCCCCTCCCCCAGCAATCCTCACACTGTTGTCCGGCCCATGAGTCTTTCTTCCTTTTCGTTCAATGCCTCCACCCCTAACCCAATTCCCTGCTCCAGCTGTCATCCTGCTCTCCTTCTGTAAGTCTGTGCCCATTTTCCTTATTAGTTCAATTTGTTCATTGGATGCCACATATGAGTGAAATCACATGGTATTTGTCTTTCTCTGACTGGCTTATTTCACTTAGCATAATGTTCTCCAGGTCCATGCATACTGTTGCAAAGGGTAAAATTTTCTTCTTTTTTACGGCCAAGTAGAATTCCATTGCATAAATGTCCCATAGTTGTTTTATCCACTCATCTATTGATGGACATGTGAGTTGCTTCCATATCTTGGTGACTGTAAATAATGCTGCAATGAACATAAGGGTTTTCGTGTTCTTTTGAATTAGTGTTTTGGGTTCCTTTGGATATATTCCCAGAAGTGGGATCACTCGGTTGAAAGGGAGATCGATCCATTTTTAATTTTTTGAGGTATCCCCATACTGCTTTCCACAGTGGCTGTACCAGTCTGCCTTCTCACCAACAGTGCAAAAGGGTTCCCCTTTCTCCACATCCTCATCAATACTTGCTGTTTAGTGATTTATTGATGATAGCCAATCTGATAGATATGAGATGATATCTCATGGTTTTAATTTTCATGTGTCTGATGATTAGTGGCATTGAACATCTTTTCATATGTCCTCTTTTAATGACTCTTACATTACCTCCATGTGAGTAAACCTTCTCATGCCCCAGATTGCTATGGCCGTGGAGCATAATGCTTCTTTCTCATAGCCTTCTAGAATAGTTTAGTTATTAGTCAACATTCTTTCAGTTGCAACTCCAAAAACCAACTCAAGCCATTTTAAGCAGGAAAAGGATTGATTGGCTCATCTAGGTAGGGATCTGTGAAGGGCTCAAGTTGTTGTTGCCAGGTTTCGCATGCCCTCGCATGTGTCCTACCAATCCCCCATCTCTTGTCATAGTGTCTGGCTAAGTGTTAGCCTAGGGCTCTCCAATTTCAGGTGTCTTCTCCTATAAAGGCTGGTAATCAGGGACACAGTAGACCCCAGGCTACATCATTGCAAATAAGCGGCCGCCATCCTCGAAGTGAGAAAATACTATCTTTCACATCCTAAAGATTAAAATGAACTCAAAGAAGGATTTACACAAGCAGCTTAGGTTATATACCCATCCTTTAATTCAGTTGGGCAGGGCAAGATGCTAGACTGTCAACCCAAGCAGAATGCCTTGGCTGCATAGGAAGTGCCACGGAGACTATGGAGGGAAGGGAAGCCGTGCAGGTGAGAATGGCAGATTGCCACTGTACTGTGCGGATCTTGTGCTTAACTGACCTGTTTTCTTAGACAATACTCTACATTCGCATCTTGCCCGTACGTAAAAGTGACCACTTAAAAGGCCTAGAAGGGTATTTTGTGGAAGATAACATTCCTGCTTTGTTGAAGTTATTTTATGTGTGGCAGTTGCTTGTTTTTGTGTATTTCAGGGGCTGCACTTTCCAATAGGGGTCTTGGGTTTATTTCCTAGGCTTGACAGTGATGTGGTCGTGCTTTTCAAGCTTGTTTGCTCATGTCCTCCGAAAACCAAGGAAAGAGAATTATATAACCAGGGGCTGAGGGTCAAGCAAGCATCGCATTTATTTGAGGACTCTCATGTTTTATTTTAAACATTCATTCATACCTTGCAATATATGCTGTTTAAGTTGAATAAAAATAAATTAAAAATCTTATCAAACTAATTTGCCATTCTAGGGAGATGTATCATGTCCCTTTGATTTTGAATAACTCAAGATAAAGAGTGCAGGTTGAGGAAAATGGACTTTGAAAATACTTTTTTTGTTAAAATAAGGATTTTTAACAACTTGTCCCACATTTTCGGGAAGGTAGACATTTCATAGGTATATTGAAAGGTCTCAGTTAAGAGAGCACAGACTTGATGTTCTTCTATTTAATTGCTATTACTTGATACAAGTTACTTCTCTAAGCCTCAACCTCTCATCTGAATTATGGAAATAATCATAGGAACTGACTCAGTACTGGTGTGAGAGTTAAATGAAATAATTCATGTAAAATTGTTTGGTAGGTGAAAAAAATACGCAGTAACTTAAATTTTGTCCACTTTGCTATTTGTGTTCTCATATCTCTACTTTTCAAGTTAGAGTTCCATAATTTGCTTTACTCTCTCTCTTTTTTCCCCCTCTCTCAAATCAGTGCAATTAGATCACTTAGGTTCTGATTTAATGTTATGCTGTAAACTAGAGAGTATATGTGTATTAAGAACATAGGTACACTAATTACATCCATGTGTGAATCAAGGGCAAGTATTTCAGCATAAAAATGGGGGTAAAGGCTGAAGTATTTTCATAATCAGTATGTCTCCTATTTCTTAAAAGGAATTATGGCTCATCTCTTCTTGCCCAGTATGAAGCCTTGGATAACGACTGTCAGCAGGTTCTGTGGCTCTATGGAGAGGATAACCAGATAACGGAAGTTGGAACTATGAATCTTTTCCTTTACTGGATAAATGAAGATGGAGGTAATGCACTTAGATGTCAGCTCCTTGCTTTTTTTTTAAATTATTCTTCAGTCATTTTCAGTGGGATTGGGAAGATAAGAACTAGAACCTCAGAACAAGGGAATGAGTAGCACAATTCCAGTGTCTATGAATACTGTGCTTTTGCCATCAGAATAGATCGTGAGTTTACAGAATATGTGATGGTTTTATTTTTTGTTGTTTTGACTCTAGATGTACTTATTTTAAACATACTGCTCTATCATGGGATTGTCCTTAGATCCTGGTTCATTTATTACTGAGATGTCAACTTAAGAAATGTAAATCCACACAGTTTGAAGATTTGCTGCCTTACCCCCTTTGCTGTTTTTAACACTTTTCTGATTGGAAATCCTTTGGATTTGGAGATAGCTCTGAGATGAATTCAATGGTCACACACCACATACTATGAATGAAATGCTATAGTAACAAACACAGTCTACTGATTCTGCTGGTGTGACATTTAGTATACTCCCTTGCTGTAATTCTTTCAACCATTGTTGCCCTTCATACATATTTTGGGAATGTCTCAGGACCTTGCAGATTTACTCTGGAGCTCAATTTGGTTGAAGAACACTATTTTTAAAGACATACTGCTCTAACTTGGGATCGTACTTAGACCTTCATTCATTTAAGTCTGTTAATATACTCGTATGTCTATTATAAAAATCAGTACTTCTTTAGTATCTTTAATATCCTGAATGCTCATTGTGTCTCTTTGCTATTTTCTTTTTTACTATTAGTTTCCAGAGACCATAGTAGTTCAGTAAAGTTCAGTGTCTGTGGTATTGAATTAAATGGCCAATAATGGGGGAAGGGGTGAGAATACAGATGTATACATTTATTTCTAGTAGAATTTTAATAGTCATAAAATATTTTAAAAACATTTTTAGTTTTGTTTGCATTTTTAGGCTATTAATTTCACAATACTGAGTATAGAAATGTAAAATGTTCTTGAATAATTTACCAATACTTATAGAGTCTAATATTGGTTTCGAATAACTTTTATTTATTTATTTATTTATTTTTGTTCAAGATGTATTTATTTATTTACTTAGTTTTAGAGAGAGGGGAAGGAAGGGAGAAAGAGAGGAAGAGAAACATTAATGTGTGGTTGCTGTTGAGCTCCCCTGGCTGGGGATCCGGACCGGAAACCAGGCATGTACCCTGACCAGGAATCAAACCAGTGACCCTTCGCTTCTCAGGCTGGCACTCAATCAACTGAGTCACACCAGCCAGGGCTTACATAAAATTTCAAGTGAAACTTTTATTTTGAAGTAGCTAGAGTAGTCTCTATTGCTCTGTTTTAATTTGGCTACAGATAGAGAAAAATGGTGACTCATGGCTGACAATAGAGCCACACACCAATTTGAGCATTAGTTGCAGAGACTAATAAGATTGAGCCTTGCCTTGCAGTGAGAGGCAGAATAAACGAAGGTGTGAGCACACCTTGTCCTGGGATTGGTAATCCTTGGCATATAAAGAGGCAGATACAGATCATGCTCATTCTTCCATTTCTGCTGTTTATACTTGGCACTATTTAAGAATATAATTTATACTGGAATATTTGTGATTTCTAAATTTGAGTTATTGCATATGACATACATCAAAAGCTATGCTTGAGAGATGACAGCCAGTGTTGAACTCTGCACTTAGGAGATAATAGATCGATTCAACTCATTCTTCCCACCTGCCCACTCCTACTCTCATTCCCCTGCCCCAAAACCCACACAACTCCAAACAAAAGCAATTACATCAGACAGAAGTGGCAACATCATTATTTCTGGATGGGAGATGTCAGGATTTAAGCACAGTCTGAATCAGAGCTACATGATTTAACCAGAAACAGTCTGGGTGAAAAATTATCCCTTATACAAACAATTATCATGGACCATTTCCACTATGGCTTTTAAAGGTCAGAATAGAAATGAGTGAATTTGTCTTCTGACTCTTATAAAATATACAAGACTTTAAGAGTTATTATTCAGATTATGGTGGCCTGAGATAACTTCGGTGTTTAATGTGAACGTGCCCCTTCAATTTGAGGGTATTCACCTAACTGACTAAATAAACGCTGAAGTAAGGAGAAAGGAAGTGGAATACATGTTTGGACAGTACTATGAGAGGAGTTAGTAGAATGTTAGGAGTAAACTTTGGGCTAAAACCTAAGGAAGACATTGAAGCAACTCTATAGTAACTTTGATTTAACCATGTAGCTATATGAAAATAAAGAGAATAATAAGTTGAAAATCAGCAAAATATTGATTTTCACAAGCTTTACTGACAACAGGTATAAGCCCAGGTCTTGTAGTGATAACCTGCCATCTTCCATGAGCACCCACTTTCCCCGATTCTTTTGAACAAATGGCTGCCCCAGGAAGGTCGGTCAGGTAGACCGTCTGTTCACAGGGCAGCGCCGTGCAGGATGAGTCCACGTGGCACTTGTTCCATCACGCGTGGGTTCTGATTGCAGTAACAGCACCCTGGTGGTATGACCACGCAGACCCGATTCTCTTTTCCACTCTGTTGATGCGTAATTTAAGACATACACTTGCTATGCCCTGTTGGAACAATTTTTACCTTGTATTGGACCCTAGAGCTGCCCTGAGAATTGGACTCAGTTATTGTGGTTGAATTCACAGACAGTTTGGGAGAACAGTCATGGCAATGAGTGTTGTTGTTGCTCAGTCTGCTCAGACCCTAGGAGACTTCTTGGGCATCAGGCATCTGCACCAACTTTGCTTGGAACACTCTTTCCTCCAATGCCCACTGGCTTTGCTGGCTCGCTCCTACACTGCCTCCAAGTATTTGCCCACATCTCCCATTCTCAGGATGGCTTTCATTGAGCACCTTAATAAAAATGGCAAACTCCTCCCCCTCGTGTCCCAGCATTTATCACTTTTTCTCTTTTCTTTTTTCTGCACAGTCTAACATACTGTTTAACATAATAGTTATTTGCCTCTGTGTATTAGAAAGTAAGCAGGGAGTTCTGTTGGTTCTGCTCACCACTGTATCCTTCGTGCATAGATAGCCAACTGCAGGTGGTAGGCACCCAAAATACAGATCCTGATAAACCCATCATTAAATGGAAGATAAAGTTAAAAATACATTTAATACACCTAACCTACCAAACATCATAGCTTAGCCCAGTCTACCTAAATGTGCTCAGAACATCATGTCCAAAAAATGCTGGTGACACAGTGCACGTGGAGTACCAGCCATTTACCCTCATGACCACTTGGCTGACGGGGAGCTGCGGCTCGCTGCTGCTGCCCAGCACCAGGAGAGAGTATTGCAGTGTATACATCTCCAGCCTGGGAACAGATCTATATTCAAAGTTTGTTTTTTACTGAATGAGAATGCCTTTCACACCATCTTAAAGTCAAAAAGCCCTAAGTCAAGCCATATTAAGTTGGGCCCGCCTGTAGATTTGTCGAATAAATGAATAACTGTGCTGATGGTATTTGGGGCCCTGACGCAAACCCACATTCCTGGTTCCCATTAGTGCTTAACTTTGGGATGTCACAGATGAATCCTGCTGTTTTTGCTTCCAAATTCTTCAGCTCCTAAAAATGGTTTTTCTGTCAAAAACAAGCTACATTTGTAGGCTCTGTTTTCCTCATGTTGGGCAATCTGGAGCCAGTTCTGGCTCTTGTAAGCATGTTTGTGGTTGCAGAGGAAAATGAATATTTCTCACCCAAATGTTGTCATGTCATCATCTCTGTCTGGCAACCAGAGAAACAGATGTTCTGTTCCTTGACCTCAGGCTAGTGGTTACAGTTTGGGTGTTAAATATATTTCACAAAACTGGATTTGCACACACGGGGCTGCTGCTCGCATTTAACTTGATGGAGTCTTAGAGCCCAGCAAGCTTTAGGAAAGGTCCAGTTTGGGGACACTGGAAGTATGTTTTCTACATGTGTGGCGTTTGTTTGCATACCAACACACACACACACACACACACACACACACACACACGTAGATCCATACGTTCATGTGACGAGCTAGCCAGCTACTGCAAAGCACAGGTTTATTTTTGAGAGTGACATTTCAAACATGATAACAAGTAGCCCTAAGGACATCGCCAAGACCAAATTTTCCTCTTTCCAGAAAGCAGTTTTCAGCAGATGATTTTTAAACACAAAATTAAAAAAAAAAAAAACCACACTGCTGTATCCTAGCAAAGAGGGTTATTTATTATTATTTTTTTAATGCAGAAACACTTACTACATGCCACCCTGAGCCTGGGAGAATGCTTGGGTTTGGGGGACATGGGAGTAAACGTAGAGTTTTGGTCTTTGAGATGGCTTGTTTGCTGGAGATGTCTGATGTGATGGCAGTGAGGCAGACCCGCCTTGACCCCAGTTTACTAAGGGAAAGGGAAAGAGACCCCTGTGTTGTGACACTTAAGGTCTGGCCTATCCCTCAGTATCACCAACCTTACAAATCACTTATGTTTATGGGACTTCGGTTTCTTCTGTAAAATAAGGATTGCACTAGGTGATTTCCAAAGTCCCTGTTAGCTGCACAGCATGGCTTGGGGGAGCTCAGAGACACCAATTACGATTTCTACACTTGCTTTTGTCACCTGGTGATCCTTCCAAGCGTACCTTGTGAATTCTTCTACAAACATACAGTGGGGAACACATCGTCTGTTACAAGCTTTAACATCTTCATAAAGCAATGAATGAGTTAAGGCTTGAATTTCTCACAAGATGAAGATTTCTGGGTGCCAGACGTGAGGAAGAGAGGATGAAGCTGGCTATCAGAGAGTTCCTTCTTTAAGGAGTGTTTGTGGCTGACGGACCACACTGGCTCTTGTAGACGGGCTGTCGTGCCAAGCCTCACGGTGGTTTGGAGTGCCCATGGTCTGTCCCGAGTGGGCCAGTGTCTCAGCGGCCTTGGCTCTCTGTGAGTCATCTCTGAAATTTTGTGTTGATTTTTTGGATTTCTTTTTTTCTTTTCTTTTTTGTTAGCCATATATGTTTGAGCCCATCCTAAGCCCATTACATTGAATCTTAGAGGGTGAAGTCAGCAACTCCATGTATGACATGGGTAGTAATTGTACGGTGTCAAAATCACTTTAGAGAGAGATTTGTCAAAGGGTGGTGTGGGAGCAGTGGCCGGCAAGCTCGGGCGTCCACACTTCTCAGTGGTGGGCTTCTCCACAGTATCCTTAAAAGGTCTATTAATGACCACTATTCTTGAGTCAGATCCTATCTACATTATTCTAATTACTAATCAGCTTTAATCCCCTAAAGTAAAATTTGAGTTCACAATACTCCTCTTGTGTTTTCTGTGACTCTTACTGTTTTTTAGTAGAAAACCACCTCACTTTTTTACTGGTTGAAGATACATGAAAGGTGATTAGATGAGTGGCTTGCCTTCTTTCTTTTTCTTCTTTTTCCTTTTCCTCCTCAACTTCTTTTTCTTCTTTTAATAAAGATCTACTTGAAGTATGAATAGATTTGAGAAATTTGACAATGCAGAATAGTAACATTATCTCCATGTTTATTACTAGCAAATTTGTAAGAAGCAGGTTGCTTTTTTTTTTTTAATGGCTACTGATACAAGGCATGGCTAATACAGTTAAAAGTTTGAAAATATTCCAATTTCTAATTGACAGAAGAAGAACTGGCAACTCCACCACTAGATGGCATCATCCTTCCAGGAGTGACGAGACAGAGCGTTCTGGACCTGGCTCGCAAGTGGGTGGGTCTTTGACATGAGCAACTTTTATAAGCATGAAAAAAAAAATCACAGTAGGCCCAGCTTAGTGTTGAAATAATATCCTGTAGTTGCAACCAATGTTATCTAATCTTTAATCTTAATTTGAGTGAAAAGAACTCTTCTAGAGAAGAGTGTTTTGGCAAGACTATCAAGTAAGTATTGTTTATAAGGCGGGCAGGGAGAACCTGTTTGGCAGGTTGTCCTAGTGAAGAGGTATTCTAGTACTAGTCTCAAGCTCTGTATCTGGCGTCTCCTTCCAACTCACCTGGTTTATACTTTGCATGCTTCCATTTAGCCAGTCCTTAACTTTTCAAGTCCAAGTGTATCGTTTCCACGTGGCAATGAGTGATGCATACTTCTCTTCCTCTATTTATTCCAGTGTGACCATGCTTAGTGTAGAAATTAAAGAATTTTACCAACATAAATGTTTACTAACATGACGTTATTAGTTTAGCTGCCTTCTTTTCCCTTCCTTCCTTCCCCCTGTACTCCCAAGTTCACATACATGCTTACTTTAAAACCAAAACACTCAAGCGAGTGTACAATTGTTTTCAGTAGACTTTCTGATTCATGTGACACAAGCAAGCATGTTAAACTGTTTAGTATTGGAAATGACATTGTAACATACTCGAGATGAATGTTGAATGAGATGGTTATCTGGCAAAGGTTCTTGGGTGTAACTTTTGACCCACGTGTTAAACTGATGTTCAGGGCACATGAAAAGGCTCTGAGCAAGCTGTGGTCAAACTGTACTAATAGGGCAAATGTTTAAAAACACACACATTATCTAAGGAGAGTATTAGCATAGTCTCTCTGGAAAAGACTTTGGAAATAGAGGAACTGGGCCTTGTCTACTACAGGGTTTTGTAGAATTATTTATAGCACAACTGCCACATGCTGGCTGGCACATTGGGCATGACATTTACAAACTGTTTGTATAATTTCAAACAGCTTGCCCTGTCCTAAATATGTTTGCAGTTGGAAAGATGTAGTTTCGAAGCTCAGTAATTTTTGTTTTATTAAAGAAAGAATTCAACCAAGTCCAGAAGGTTGGATGACAAGTTGCAAGTGGAAATGCTTTCCCACACTAATGATTTGCTAGCATGAAAATAGGTTATTATGGAGGAAGTTTTTTCTTGACTCTTTAGCTGTAATTTATTTTAAAAGCTATTTTAAAACAGTGAGACATAAATGCCAAGAGGCATGTGGGGGGGTTACCATGACTTGCCAGACAGGGAAAATTGTCCAAAGATAAGTAAGAGTGAGCAGAGTAAAAACAATTCTGTATATTTATGAGATTTTATTTTTCTTTTCCAGAACACAGAGCTCAGCTTGTTTTCAGTTAACTTGGCTGATTTTCTGGAATTTATTTACCTTTGAACAACATAATTGAAATTATAGACTAAGATAAATTGAAACTTGCAAAAAGCCATATTTCTATCATAGGCATTTTTTCCTGCCCTTCCAAATGCAGCACGACGCATTCTTCTCCCAGTGTCTTGAATCTTGCCAATGGCTGTGATTTCCATTTTTATCTGTTGAGGGTTTGTAGGTTTAAAAAATAATCTTTATTTTTTAAAAAAATCTATTCATCCTTTGTTGTCCTTAATTAAAATGGCCCGTTGACAAACTTTGAACTTTAACCACTAACATAAAAGAATGAGAATTACACAGATGAAAGAATGCATATTAAGTAGATAGCTTAAACAGATAGCTTAAAAAATCATTTTTTTTGTTTGTTTTATTTTCATTCCTTATCCTGGAGCAAATAAAACATTGAAATAGTTCAGCAGAAGTCAATGAGGTTACACCAATAATTCTGCAATGAAACTCAATCTAATACAACACTAAGAAGAAGGGAGGGAATTACTGCTATAAAGTCAACTCAATGAGTGAATTTAATTTATGAAGAAAAAATATACAGTGTACTTTCTCACATGGAGTCCAAATATACTTTTGATATTTTAAAATAATGAAATCTTTCAGATATTTAAACCGAGTCCATGTTTTTACTTTGTAAAAGACACAGTAGAGCAAGGACCACATTTGGAGCAAGGTGGATCAAACCTGAATTCAGAAGTACTTCCTGCCACTTACTAGCTGTGTGGCCTTAGGGCTGTTACTCAACTTCCTCAACCCTTTCTTTCTTCATCTGTAAAATGGGGATGATAACACCCACTGTAAAAAGGAGAGAACTTGGCGTGCAGTGGATGCTCAATAAATGGTAGCTATAATTATTAATGCTATGATACCATATTCTTTTTTATGATAAATAGGATCAAAGACACTGTCAGCATAGAGGACAAATTATGCAGCACTGCCATGCATAACTAGTGAGGCTTTAGCCATGGCAACCAATAAAAGGCAAAAAAAAAAAATCTGACGTGTATTAAAATATACCACGCATTTTATAATGACAATCTTATTTTTTATATTCCAATCATCTGGTTTAGAGAGGCTGTGACTTTGGAGCAGGTTGCTTGGCATGTCGGCGTGTTTACCAGTGAGATGGTATTGCTTTCTTCAGCTCTCCTTCCAAGGGTGGCATGACGTTATCTGGGGTCAAAAGGAATGTAAAGTAGAAAGGCAGTTGTGCAGGGTCTTTTTTTTTTTTTTGCATTCCTTTTCCTTGGAAATGTATTTTTTAATATTTTATATTGCAAACAGTGAAATTTTTTGGGTTAAAATGTCTCAATGTCTCTTGAATCTCCCTTTTTTTTTGCAAACAGGGTGAGTTCAAGGTGTCGGAGAGATACCTCACCATGGGGGACTTGACCGCAGCCCTGGAGCAGGGCCGAGTGAAGGAGATGTTTGGCACCGGCACGGCCTGCGTCATTTGCCCGGTTTCCGACGTGCTGTACAAGGGCGAGGTAAGACAGGGTTTCCTCACAGCCTGCCATTTCTAAGCATGGCCTATAATTGATTTTTTTTAACCTGTGAACAAAATGCTAGGTGGACCCAGGATGCAAAAGGTATTTTTTATAACTTGGTATTTCATTAACTGAGGTGAATTGTCCCCATGAACCTGTGTTAGCAAATTACTCTCCCTTTCCAGTGACTCTGTGTGAGCTCCAGCATGACAGGGAGTCAGCTTTGTCCCTGGGCAAGTGTCATACCTGCCTTTTGTCAGTTTGGGGTGAAGAGGTGTCTCTAGCCTTGCACTCACTTCTCTGCTGGCTCTGTAAGGAGTGTGTGTCATCCACATGGAGGGACAGAAAATAATGCCTCTGAGCCCTGAGTCATTAGAGAACCCTAAGACAATTTGGGGGCAGAATGGGAAGCCATTGCAAAAATTCTCTGAAAGAGCATTTTTAAAAGTCAAATGATAGAAGCCAAGAATGTAGGTGACTGAAGTGAGTGTTTTTTGTTCATTCGGTCAACAAATACGTGTATTAAGCACAAACAGGGTGCCAGAGGCTGTTCAGGTGTTGGTGGTACAGTAGCTAAAAGGGGGACAAAACACTAGGGAAGCCACAGAACAGTGATACAGAAGGACACAATTAATACTCAGTGTTAGTGTGGCACCATGTGAAAAGGTTTAAGAATAGAAGATAAATAGAGAGAGAGCAGAGAATGAGAAGAAACATGCATTTTCTTTTTACCTGTATGCCGTCTCTGTACACTTTAGTGTCCATGGCTAAGAAGAAGTTAATAATTTCTCTTTCTGCCCTAGGTAGTAAAGTGTACTGGATAATGGTTGAGCCATTGTTGAGCTGATGATTGCCAGTCAGTGAAAATAGCCAGGGGGAGCTAAGGTTTATATTGAAACATGAAATGAAGGGTGATAGTTTGGGCGCCATCAGTTAGATTTGAATTTCTGGTTTCCGTAAAGTGTTTCCAAACTACTGGAGTAGGAATGGCAAATAGTTATGGAAGATTCATTTGAATGCTTACCTCCCACATTTATCACTGTTACTACTATTGCTGTTGATATTATTTAGAGCACTTCACAGAATTTTTTATTTGGCAAACCTGGTGCACTTACTGAAATCTTCCAAAAGGAATTCAAGCATTTGGTTGGAAGAAATTTCCTCCTTTCCATAAACCAGTCTGAATTATAGGTGCTGTTCTTCCATTGTTTGGTTGGATTATTTGCTTTCACATTATAACAAAGATCCAATACTTATGATTAATGTCATCAGCTAACTTTATCACTCAAAGTCATGTGGGTATTGGTCTTAAAACATAAATTGGCTTAAATTAATTATATTAAATATAAATTCTATTGTTTTAATGTTCAAGATCATAATTCTTTTTCCTCAGCTGAGGGACTGATTTTTTTTTTTCCTGCTGATTTCAATGGTGGCTGCTTCATTGCTTGAGGTTTTTGAACTTGCCTTTGGGGAATGGCTCCTGACATCAGTCTGTGGACAGACGGTTTCGGTAGAGATGAATGATTCCATTATCATTCAATACTTGTGCTGATTATGAAGCTACTGTTTCATATTTTATTATGGTGGTATCTAGATAATGTGTTATTGGTCTGCTTTTTAATGAACTATGGTTGCCATTAGGTCAGATACTTTGAAGTCCAATTATGATTTCACCTCTAGAAATAAGAAGTTTATAAAATTTAACATGTTTTTAATGGTCTTGTTTTAGAGGCCATTCAGAGCCAAAGGGTACATCTAATTATCCTATTATCCTAAAGGGCATAATAAGAAAGGTGAGAACATGGGCTATCTACTGAAGTCAAATATCAGCAAGTCAGCAAGGCACGGAAGGGCATGACTGAAATACAAATTAGGGTCAAGAAATCTTCCTCAGCCTTGAACTCAACCATGCTGTCCAGCATTGTGGAGGTTGTGGTCCTTGGAACAGATATCGGTTTAGAAGCCCCTTTTGTGAAGGCATAAATTTGCTCTAATTTATGTTCTTGAAATGCCTTGCTTTAATTTGTGGCAAAATATCTTTGAGTTCTCATTTCCTGCCGAGAGGGTTAGATAGGAAGGCCAATCATTGATGCTCTGAGGCAAATGCTGGAAGAGGTAGGGTCCTCTCAAGCTCAGCCACTGTTTTAGCCACCCCTAGCTGATTAGTTTCTCAGCTGGCCTGAAGACTGGTGTGCAAACTGGTTGTGTCCTGAAATCAGTTGGTGGGCAGTGAACAACCTATTATTGGCTGCTTTGTATTCAAACTTGGGCTAGAGAAGAGGCTTTGATATAAGGAGCTAGCAGAATCAGATTATAATAGGGCCATTCCTTATTTCATTGGAATCACCGTAATACAGTGGCATCACTGAGTGTCTTATTGGTTGTCACTGTATACGTGAATATTCTCAAATTATCTCGTGTGCGGTTTTCTTTCACAGACTCTACACATCCCGTCTATGGAGAATGGGCCGAAGCTGGCAAGCCGGATCTTGGGCAAACTGACTGATATTCAGGTAAGGGCTTCTTTCTGTTAAAATGTCATCTTATCTTTTTTTTTTTTTTAAGATTTTATTTATTTATTTTTAGAGAGGGAAGGGAGAGGGAGAGAGGGAGAGAGAAACATCAGTGTGCGGTTGCTGGGGGACATGGCCTGCAACCTAGGCATGTGCCCTGACTGGGAATCGAACCTGCGATGCCTGGTTCGCAGCCCGCGCTCAATCCATTGAGCTACGCCAGCCAGGGCAAATGTCATCTTATCTTAATCAGCTCATAGAACCAAATTGTGCCTCAATGGCTAGAAAAGACTAGATTCTGCCACTTGGGGTCAACAAATCAAATTTAAGGAAAATGTTCCTGAGAGTATGTGTGAGTATAAGCAATGCAGAGATGGGAAAGAAATGTTTTTTTTTGTTTTGTTTTGTTTTTTAACAAAAAAGAAAGAAAGAAAATAATTAAATAATGGTCAGGGACTCCAAATTTTACACACACACACACACAATCTAAAAATCTCATTAAAATATATAATACTTTTATAAAAGAAAAAAACCTGCGAGTAGAAGAAAGCATAAGAAAAATTTACTATAACCCGCGATGCCAGCACTGACCATTGTCAGTTTTTGATGTCTCAACTTTTAATATTTTGAAAGCATTTATATATTTTTAGGTAAATATATTTCCTGGCATAATGGAGTTACACATACTTTTACCTACTTTTTTCATTTAATAAATCATTTGCTTTTTCATACTGAAATAATTTTAGTATGAAGTTAAATCGAATTCTATTGTATCTATGTATTACAATTTTTAAAGACATGAGCCCTGACTGGTGTGCCTCAGTGAATTGAGTGCTGGCCTGCGAACCACAGGTTGCTGGTTTGTTTCCCAGTCAGGACACATGCCTGGGCTGCAGGCCAGGTCCCTCAGTTGGAGATGCACAAAAGGCAACCACACATTGATGTTTCTCTCCCTCTCTTTCTTCCTCCCTTCCCCTCTCTCTAAAAATAAATACATAAAATCTTTAAAAAAAAAGAAATCATATTATTGTACATTGATCTTGGTGGCAATTCTTTTACTACTATAAACAGTGCATCCCTGATTATTTCCTTAGGATAAATGCCTGGAATTGTAACTTTTGGGTCCAAGGGTGTGCACAGCTATTTTTTTATATGCCGACTTTGTTTGCCTATGTTTTTGGAGCAACAATCTGATATCTCACGAAGCACTTAACCAACTTTCTAGGCAACTGTATCGGATGCCAGGAAACCAGGGACTGTTCTATAATCTGTAGTTATCGGGCGCGCCCGTTGAGCTGGTGGGTGCCAGTCAGTGAAAATACCTAAGGGGAGCTGAGATTTGTACTGAAACACGAAATGCACTTTGACAGTTGGGTGACGTCAGATGGTGTTGGATCTTCACACGAAGCAAAGATTTGGGTGGTTGGGCAAGCTGCAGGTCCCTCCAGAGCAACTGAGGTCCTTGGACAGTGATAAACAATATTTTTGAATACTTAGCAACTTTTATGCAAAACATAATATTAATAAAAGGAAGGAATAATAGTGGCTATTGAATCAATGAGCTATCTTACCTCTACTCTTCAATAAATATTTTTCCATAGGAATTTTCTGCAAATTAATTAAAGGGGTATATTAATATTGAAGGCATAAAATATATTCAGAGTTGTTTTCTACTAATATACATAGAAACAATAAGAAGAAACTTGAAGAAATTTAATAAAACTTTCTTCATGGGTGTTTCAGGTGTTTATATGTTTTTTAGAGTTGCCCGAGTGAATCTGGTAGAAGTAATGTTAGCAGTGTTTTGCTCAAATAAAAAAAATACAAACAGAACTAAAATATATAATTTGCTAGATTACACAAGGCTTTCTTAGAAATAGAAATTGAAAGGTCTTTAAGAGGGGAGGAAGTGTGGTTATGGTGATAAGAAAGAAAAACCACTTTGGAAAATGTTCTTGAACAATTTGTGCAGAAGAGAATGTTATATTCTATAGTAGTTAATTCACAAAATGAGATTTCAGGGTTACCTCTGGGAGATTATATGAAATAAGAAAATTTGAACTGACTTGATTTGGTCGTAAAGGATCAAAAGAAAAGGAAAAGTACTCAGCTAGGCTGAGGGAGGAAATCAAATTCAGTTTGAATGGAAAGAAAGATCTGAGTATAGGTGTCCGCGAAGCTATGGCTGAGGAAGGCCACAGCAGGAATGTGTGTGTCACCCTGGAGGTGGTGACAAATAATGGGTCTAGACCCTCAGTTAGAAGAGAACCCTGAGACATAATTTTGGGGTAAGATGGGAAGCCATTGCAAAAAAATCTCAGAAAGAGCATTTATTTTTTAAAATATTTTATTTATTTATTTATTTATTTATTTTGGGGGAGAGATATGGAGAGAAACATCCATGTGTGTTTGATTCTCACACAGCCCCCACCGGGGGACCTGGCCTACAACCCAGAGACCTAGACTGGGAATCGAACTGGTGACCCTTCGGTTTGCAGTCAGCACTCGTTCCATTAAGCCACACCAGCCAGGGCAGAAAGAGTGTTTTTAAAAGTAAGATGATAGAAGCCAAGAATGTAGGTGACTGAAGTGAGTGTTTTTTGTTCAGTCAGCAAATACATCTATTAAGCACAAACAAGGTGCCAGAGGTGGTTCAGGTGTAGGTGGTACAGTAGCTAAAAGGGGGACAAAACACTAGGGAAGCCACAGAACACTGATACAGAAGGTCACAATTAATATTCAGTGTTAATGTTTCACCATGTGAAAAGGGTTAAGAATAAAAGATAAATAGAGAGCAGAGAAAGAGAAGAAACATGCATTTTCTTTTTACCTGTATACAGTCTCCCTATAGTGACTGTGGCTAAGAGGTAGTCAATAATTTCTCTTTTTTTCCCTAGGTAATAAAGTACAATGGATAATGGTAGTAACATTAAAAACTAATGATACAGTCAAAGCTCATACTGAACAAAGAAACAAAAGGATACAGTTAGTTACACAGAATACACAAGATAATACAATGATTCTGAATTAACCACAAACCAGAAACACCAACTCTGTTTCAAATTGTTAAGTACCAAAAGGCCATCATGCTGAATCTAAGGACACATCTTTCCTCTTCAATTATTTTATGCTTGTGGGCATGGAACCTAAAGTTTCAAAATTAATCTCTTGCAAGATGGCAAATTGGTGCTGTCATCCAAGCTACTAGGTTGTCTATTTCTCTCCAAGAGAAATAATTTAAGCAGTTATGGAGGAAAAAGCATAGAATTGCATCACATTTCACATTTGATCACTTTGACATTACATGGAAATATGGATATTCCTTACAAAATGCTCTGGTAAATTGAAAAAGAGGAGAGCAACAACAGCCAAAAAAAAAACCCCAACTTTGAGATTCTTTCCAAGGTGACCTTGAGGGAAAAATTTCTTCTTAAATGCAGATTTGATTTTCACTTAACCTGTTTATTTCTGTATATAAGAAAGCATCTGTGAAGTTAAGTATTCATCTCATTTGGTTAATTATTCATATAGTTCCCTGGGTCTTAGATTGCCCTACAAATACCTCTTTGGAGAGAAATGTTTCAAATGGCAGTTTCTTTTTTTCCCCCTTTTCTTTTTTAAGCCATAAAGAAAAACACTTCTATGCTCATACTTCACCACACTTAAACTTGGATAATGTGCTCAGTGTCTCCCGTGTTTCTTTTTTCTCCCATTATTCTTTGCTTTTGCACTCACCATCCTTTTTACCTGTGCTCTGACCATTTGGGTCCTTTCTATTTTCCAACGTGCTTTGCTGTCTGCTGCTTCCTTTCAGCTTCTACACCTTCTACAGTTTGCCTACCTGATAAGGTATCGGTTGTCCTTCAAGACACACGTCCTCTAGGAGTCTTTTAAATCTCCCTTGAATAACATCCCTTCCCCCATTGCAAACACACATTTACCCACATAAGTGCTGCTTCTTTCTCCAGCTGCCATAGTACTTGGGATCATCACATTATGGCCTTTAAATTATGTTCTGGTTACACACTTGTCTTTGTTCTGGGGCTGTTTGAATGTAGGAGTTGTTTTATTCTCTTTCTGTAACCCCAGTCATCAGCACAAGGTCTGGGCCATGGTACCTACTCAATAACATTTCCTGAGTAAATGAGAGAAATGAATGGGTGAATGACAGAACAAGCACATACTGAAGAACAAAAACTTGTTGCTCTTGTATATTAATGTGTTCTGAGAAAAGGTGAGAGGTTAAGTCTTGAACAATGTCAAATTATTCTTCGTAAAACTTTCGGAGACGCTGATTTAGAATTTTTCAAAGTGACATGTACTTCGGGACTGCTGTGAGGAGCAGCTAAAAGCTGGAGCCCACCCAGGTGTTAAACATCAGGGGGAGCATGTTGAGTGACTGGCAGAGCTGCTGGTGAGGTTTCAGAAGGTGGGAAGTAACGATTGTGGAGACTGAGAGGCGGACACCTGAAATAGTTAGGGAAACACGATGCAATTTACAGATGCTGTATCATAGAAATGTACACTTGAAACTTATGGCATCTTGTTAACCAATGTAACCTCAGTAAATTTAATTTAAAAATAGATAAATAAACATCAAGACTTAAAAAAAGACAGGAAAAGCCTGAGTGGGATAGGAGTGGGATTTGTATCACTTGCAGGTTACTAGATAGATTTTTTTAAAAATCTGTTTTCCCACTAGTGGCTAGTGGCTACAGCCTTGTAAGACTAAATGACCCTTTGTGGTTATGGTATTTTTCTTTCGTTCAGTGGAACCACTTGATGACTTCCAGTTGCAGAAGGAGGTAGAGCCCCATCCCTTTTCTTGGCAGAAGTCCTGAGCTACCCGTCAGCTGGAGCACACTCTCAGGGGACATCTCCCAATTCCCCTGATGGTGCTGTCCTTTGATGAGCTTCTCACCCTCTCCCTGTTTCCTAATACACATGACCCCACATGTTATGGGATTGCAGAGCTTTGCATGGCCATGGAATAGGATTAGGGAGAAGGACAACAGATTATTACCTTGTGGGCAGTGCTTATTATATTTTTATGGTATTACAGAAACTAAGTGCATAACACAGAGGTTGTCCTTTCACGTTGCTAGGAATTCTCTGCTGAATGTAAAAGGCATTTTAGCAAGGGCCATGTAAAATTATTTGCCATATGTACATTGCCTGTGAGGTAATGAACTTGTCATTAGTCATGTTTTGGTTGAGTGTTCAATGGGCATTCATGAAAAGAAAAATTCTGCACACCACTCAGATAGTTTTCCACATAGGCTGAAAGTACCCTTCCCCTGCCTCAGTGTGATTGGCTGTGTGGCTGTGTGGCTTTAACCCCATGCTTGACTCCTCCAGTGAATAAAATCAAGTACCTGTGACTGACAGGAGGACTGACAGGTGTTGAAGGCATGGGCCTGCTGCTGTGGTTGGTAATGACACTGACAATGGTCGGAGGACAGCCTAGCCCATGCTGGCATTGCTCTCTCTGCCCTCCTCTGGACACTTACTCTTGGGAAAGCATATAATTTTGTCTCTGCTACAATCTGCCATCTGTACTTTGAGTTATTTTCCTTACAAAATTAAATTGGATTATCCATCATCCACATGAAAAGTTTGATTGCTAATTGCCTAGGTCTAGACATTATGAATTACCTGTATTATCCTATCTCTTGGATACATCTCAGAATGCTATGATTTCACATAAAAGCATAAATTGCAGGGTGAGAGGGGGGAAAACTAAATACATATTATGTAGGTTCATAGAGTGATATGGCCTGTGACTGTCACTGAAACCCAAATTGATTTTCCACTGCTTATAAAACTAAAACAACTAATTGAAAGCAAATTTGCTTTAACCAATGAGATTCAAGATGAAATTATAGTGGTTATGAATCATAGTTCTGTATACCTGCTAAAATGTCAATATGCTGACATTCAAGTATTATTAATGGCAAAATTACCTAATGTATTCATGGGAATATAAATAAGGAAAATAAAACACATATTTCGTTCTTCCCTTCCATCATGTTGACAGCACACATAAATCTGGAAGAATTTGGGAATGTTTTATTCAGCATTCATTGTGAATCAGGCAGTAGTAGGAGGCCACCCTCTTTACATACCAATTTGTTTTATTTTTTAAAAAAGATTTTATTTATTTATTATTTTTAGAGAGAGGAGAAGGGAGGGAGGAAGAGGGAGAGAAACATCAATGTGTGGTTGCCTCTCATGTGCCCCCTACTGGGGACCTGGCTTGCAACCCAGGCATGTGCCCTGACTGGGAACCAAACTGATGACCCCTTGGTTCACAGGCCCGTGCTCAATCCACTGAGCCACACCAGCCAGGGCTAGACACTGATTTCTGGTGTGGATTAAGCCAGTCTCTGGGCTTCCTTCATTCTCCTTTTCATTTAAACCTGAAGGTTGTAGGTCGACCCATTCGTGGTTCCCAGTAATTTTCCCAGTTCCGGAAATTCTGAGGTCTTGAATATGGCACTTGGACCATGTGACAAAGGAGAGACTGTCATGGGCAGAGGCAGGAGAACCGAGCTTGTGACTACAAGTTTCCTAGACCCTTAGTGTCTTTATATGTAAAACGAGAAGCTTCCTCAAGAGTTCATTGCTTTTCACATTTGATTTTTAAGCAGTAGCACTTTCTACAAAAGAAATCTTTCCTGGAATCCCAGTATACAAAACCAGTAGGAGTGGAATTGTTCTCCAGGTAAAGAAGTAAAACCCAGAGCCCTACTTACTTGGTTCATTCAAATAAGATGATCAATAAGGTTCTTTCAACTCAGACTTTTCAGATGTTTTGTATCAATTTCAGCCTAAGCTATATTAGGACTAAAGAGCCAGTTCATGGGGAGAAGGGGCCGCTGATTTCAGTGAACACCGAGTGGCAGACTTCATGGCATGCCACTTTGGGAAGATCCATCTGTTCCAAGTCAGGCTCCACACATGACTGCAGACGTGTGGAGGAAAATCTAGACGGTGGTCCAGAACGTGGTTTTGGTGGCGAGAGAGACCTCGACTGGAGTCTGGGCTCCACCTTTTACTCAGCATAATCTTAAGTGTGTCATCTAGTCTCCCTGACAAACAGTTTTCTCATTTATAAAATAAAATGGGATTGTTAAAGGCACCTGCTATCTGGGGTTCCGGTGGGGATAAATGAGGTAGTCAGTCTGTACGGCTCTTGGCGTGTTGGGGCTGGCATGCAGTACTTGCTCAAAGGGTGAGCACTCGTTTAAACGCATGTTTGTTGAATGAACGAAAGAGTGAGTGAATAGGTGAATATAGAACTGGCTTTCTATTTCTGATACCTCAACTATCTTTATGCTTCATTTACTTCAGCTTTAAATGTTAAAATTTAGGTCTGCTAAAGCAAATTTGCTGTTGCAAATAATCTACCTGTGATTATGCCGCAGGTCCATGATTCTCGAAGGGATAAGGAAAACTGGGACACTAACGTAATACAAACAACTTTCATTTAGAAAACAAAGTCACTGCTCAGATCCACTGGGCTTGTCAATATAATATTATTTTTTGTCCATGAACATAAAATGCTCTTGAGAAAGGGGATTTTAGAGCAGTCTCTCTCAAACTTCAGCTCCCATCAGAGTCCCCTGAAGTCCTAGCTGAACCCCAGGTTGCTAGGACACACCCACAGCTTCCGACTCAGGAAGCCTGGGGTGGGGCTTGAGGATGCCCATTTCTAACATCCCTCCAGGCAGCGCCAGTGCTGCTGGTCTGGGGAACACACTTTGAGCGTCACTGCTTCAGAGTGAGGATGATAATAGTCAAACTCGGTCTGGAGAGCAGAAGCTAAATACAGAATGGTAATGAAAAGGCTGCCCTTAAACCTATAAGGGACCTACTTCAACTATAAATTTGAGTTCAACAATAATTAAAAATTTTATAATTCTTTCCAGGTATTTGGTTGTTTCTGTGTAATCTTATTCTTATTGTGTATATACTTTGAATGTTCAAAGCATAAGTGAACCCCTTGTACAGCCTCTTAGCTTATATACTGAAGGATGTTTTCTTGTTTTCGTTGTAGTATGGAAGAGAAGAGAGTGACTGGACAATCATCGTATCCTGATGGGAAATGCAGCATATTACCTGTGTGTTACGGGGACAAACTGTTGTTTTCAAAATATGATACGTTCTTTGGCTACTTGTCTTTAGTTGTGCGTGATGTAGTTTATATTATCCATGTTAGGAGGGTGACTGTTTCCTCGTGCCAGAGAAAATAAATTGCAATCATCAAATAGTGTTTTGTAAACTTGGTAGTGGAAGCTTATTTTGCCTTCCTTTAGAAAGATAATAATAATGTAAGCCATATAGCATAGAATTTCCTCAGTATTCTTGGTGCCTCCCTTGCTACTTCACTCAGATACAAAACTATTTGTTTATTCTTTAGTGTATTACTCTGCTCGTCAACCAAATGAGTTGTGTGGTGTGTGTTTAGAAGCTGATCTGAGTTAATTTCAGAGGTAACACTTCCTGTGACACGTTTCCATCCTCAGAAGATGTTTTGTTGTTTTAAGTCAAGACTTGGAAGAACTGTATTTCCTCATGTCACATTTGTTTTGCAGGCCCCCAAGTCCACTTTGAGGGGCATCTCTCCTCTCTCCCTGATGTCACAATCTCTTCATGCATCAGCAGGACCCGTGCACATTTCCACCATCGCCCTTTCCGTGTTGTGTCGTAGGTAATTGGCTGCTGGGTAGACTCTACTACATCACCGAGGGTCTGTGCCTTAGAGATCTTTGTGTCCCCAATGCCTGGCACATAATAGGTACTCGATAAATAATGACTAAGTGAATATTTACCTTCTATAGAAGTGAACCTTCTTTGTTTCTATATTATGAAACCTCTTTATTAGAATTGTGATTGATTCTGACATTGTGTATATTTACCTCATAATGTCTTTATTTTCCATGGACCGCTCAGTCATTAGAGATACTCAGAAGCATAGTTCCTTGGAGGAATTGCTTCGTGCGTAAAGACTGTCTTAGAATTGAACTTATAACTCTATAGAGAAGTCATAGTATTGAACCAACCAAATGGAAATGACAAATGTATGTTAAGTGTTAAATTCAAAATAAATCATCTCAATTTGCTTTTTAGTAGAAAGCAAAAAGAGGTATACTCTAGTCTATACTTTGGTTCTATAGGTGCTCTTTTATGTTGAATGGGGAGATTTCACGTGATTAGGGTACCATAAATGCAATTATAGATGTCATTTTCCTTGTTTAGGAGCTCAGAGTTAAAATTGTATCCTGGTTTATTTAGGAGAAAGTGAAAATAAAATAGAAAACATTTACCCTTGGAAGGTCAACTCTTAAACATTATATTTGGGTTTCCTTCAGTACTAATAACTTTCATCTTGCTGATCATATTTTATTCTCTTTTCAAAGCAAGGGGAAAACTTTCTAAAAGTTCAATACATTGAAAAATTTTCCTTAAGGCACATAGCAGCACATAGCAAATGGGGCTTTGATTCTTTTCCAAGACTTTTGGCCATGGGGTTTTTTTAGATAGGAAGGGTAAAATGAAAATTAGGGAAGTATAACATGAAAAAGAATGGTAAAAATATTTTTAGGGGGCTTTTAATTGTTGATCAGAAGTACCTGTTCTCAGGCCTCAGGTAATTTATCTTTCTCCATACTCCTTCCCCAAGTAACATCCTAAGGGTATGTATTGCTTTGGCTAAATTCTGGGAATTCATTAAAAAAAATTTAATTGTTGTTTAATTACATTTATCCCTGTTTCCCCCCCATTGGTGTCCCCTGCCCTGCCACCCCTTTCCATATTCAATCCTCCCCACCCCCACTGTCCTTGTCCATGGGTCCTTTATACATGTTCCTTGACTTGACCCTTCCCCTTGTTTCCCCGGTTATCTCGCACAGTGTCCCTTCTGGCCACTGTCAGTTTGTTCTTCACTACCCACTCATTTTTCATATAATATTCTAGAAAAGACTTCCAGGTAATTTTAACCTGTCAGGTAGCACATAAGTGACCAGACTCACATCTCTATGAAAAATGGAAATTGTTTGTTTGCCATAAATGCATTTTATACTTTGCATCTCTAAATTTAGCATGACAAGACATGCCCATTACAAAAGCTAGGGAACAACGTTTTGACATTATGTCTGTGTTTAAACAAACTGAGGGTATCCTAAAACAGAGAACACAATCTGCCATTCTCCTTTAAGTAATAAGACAGGAAACTGACCTTGACACTAACTTGTTAAGTAGATTTAAAAGGAACATCTGCACATCTCTTTTCCTTATGCACTATTTGTTTAATTGTCATGGATTAATACAGCAAGAGTGGCACATTATAACTAGGCAATTATCCATTCTTCAGGGCTTAGTTATCCTAACACTAATTGATCATTTAAGGTGTAAGATAGTGTAGCATTAGGAACATGTAAGGCTAATCTGCTCAAAAAGATCAACAAATTAATATTGTTGCTGATATTTGCATAATTGGCTGCAATTATTTAATGTTTAATTGGTTGATCAAATGAGATTCAGCAATTCACATGTGCATGAATAGAAACAGAACTGGTGGCACTTGAAATGATAATGATTAACTTATTTTGCATGTTCTCTTCCTCCCACATTTTTCCTTTTTTTTTCATTTCAGACCAAGTTTGTCAGCTTTTTCCAGCAGATCCATAGAAACCAAATTTTAAAATGAAGCATTCCAACATAGATAAAACATGAGCATTTCCTGAAGATATTTGCTGTTGGAGATAGTCTGGGTTACAGTAGTTTATTAAGGACTAACTCATGGCACCAAAAGAAGGGTCCACGTCAGGGATGTGCACTGAGCAGCTGGTAGAATGAATCAGTTAATACCTGCTTTCCCCTTTGCTTTCAAAAATACGAAGGAAAAGTTAAAGGGAAAGAGAAATGACTGAGGCACTTGTTAAGGGATTGTGTTTTTCTTCCCTGGTAAACACCCTTTATTCTTTTCTCAAAAGATTTCTGTAAGTAAGGAAAAAATAAAAGATCAGAGGTAGCAGCAAGAAAGTGCAGAGCTTCATCAACTACATGCCATGTAATGTGAGCACCCCAAGGCCTGCATTATGTACATACACTCTGGGCTAGAATTCCTCGCCATATCAGTTTTGTTGCTTGATACAATTGTATCTAAACAAGCGGTCTTGCTTTCTTCAAATCAGGCCATTCTTGGGCACTTGAAGGCAATTAATGAGTATATCTTAGTCAAAAGAATAGTAGGAGCCCGTTATTAAAGCTGCAGTTTGAACTCTGCTTTAGGGCTTTGTGCTGTGAAATCGGCTGCCAAAATAAGCTTATTTATTACCCCTCCTCGGAGGGCAATCATTGTATTCTTTTTTCTTCAAAAGTTTATTTTTAAAATTATGTGTTTGGTTTGCCCTTATGATTGGGGAAAATGTGTTTTAAGCAGAAAATGATAGCATTTGTTCACGTTCAAGGACTGATATTGAAAATATTAGAGTCATAAATATTCATTGCATGCATTAAAGCAAAGGGTTTAACCGGGGGTTGGAGAAACATTGTAAGGAGCCCTTATTTCATGTCCTGATTCTAAATATGATCAAAGAATTCTTCCTTTAATGTGGATTTGCAGAAACCTAGTTGCTCACAGTAGTGCCGGCCAGTAATTTTAGTGGACACTTTGCCTTGTCACTTGGCTTCGCAACAAGAAGAGTTTGTTCAGCTCTTTTCCAGATCTCTCTTTGGAAAGGAGGCAAAGGGTGCCAGCTTTTCAATAACCATAACCTATAAATTGATGAGGATCACAGAGATTGTAGTCATTTGATCAGTTAATCTGATAAATGTTGATTGAGTACTCATATGTACATCTAACTCAACTTGCAATGGGAATTAGGAAGTTTTAGAAAATAAATAGTACATATAGTATACTTCCCTCAAGTTGTTTATATGCTACTACTTAAACAAAAATGCAGTATTTAATGCAGTATGATAATAAGGAGCCAAAGACCGGAACACATCTCTTAATAAGAAATTACAACGAATATTTTCATCTCATTTTTAAAGGGTATTTGCCCTGTAAAATTATTTTTTTTTCCTCTAGTCAAAACTACTCAGCCTGGTTAGTGGTTAGAGGTTATGGAGCCACTGCCTTGTGGTGTGAATCACCTCCTCTGGTTTACTACTTACTGCCAGCCCTTAGCCCGTTTGTTAGCTGCTTTCTCCGGGAGCACTGTTGGGTTGTCATGGCACACCTGACAAAGAAACACCTTGAATTACAGCATCTTTGCTGACCTCAGAGTTAGATAATACTGAAATAAAGTGTTCCTAGTATGAATTTTTTGGGGAAAATGTCTGTTTAAGAGTATTAGCTTGAAAATAATGGATCTAGCTACTCAAAAAAATAGGTACAAGACTAACTTTAATAATGATTTTCACAGTTTGAGATTTAAAAATAAAGGTAAATTAAACAATTGCAAAGAGATTAATTTTTATCCTTACCAAAAAGCCCTTTAAAATACAAAAGTAGAAGAAAGTGATTTATTTTCATTTCAACGTACATATCATAATAAAAGACTTAGATATTTTAGGGAGGAAGGCTGGTAATGAAATGTATCAAAAAGCTACAGTAGTTTGTGGGTAAATAATTCCTTGAGATCATATATGTGTATACATTTGCTTTAATGGATGTTAGGGCATAAAATTTTTAGTCTGAGAAAATGAAGTAGTCTTTGAAGTCTGCTAAGTGTAAGTACTGAAGTTTTAGGTAATCTTATTCTGTCAAAAGTATATTTTTTCCCCACAATAGATACAGTTAGTAAAGCCTAAAACTTAAGTTGCATGGTGTTCCCCTTATGGAATCTGCTGTTGGGATTGTAAAGTCAACCCTAAACTGTGGTATGGGAATGAATTAAAATGTAGTTTCCTCAACAGATTTCTCTACATATCCATTACCACAGTGACTAGGTTCCTTGTTACCCATTAGTGACTTAGGGAGGAAAATTTATCTAGAGAAGATGTCAGAGGAAGAACAACTGGAGGTAGAGAAGGAAAGGAATGACAGAGAAAAAAACAATCAGGCTTGCTTCTGCATTTTCCAAAGGAGCTTTTTTCTTATTCTGCCAGCCATAGGGATCTTCAGCTTTCAACACAGGTGCCAAACACAAAGACTCCTGCCAATTAGGAAGTGACCAAATATAGTGGCAGCTCATCAGACATGAGCATTAGGTTGTGGTCATTAGGTAATAATCTGAGGGTTGTGTTCCGTGGAAACTGCTGTAGATGACGACCTATCTGAGTAACGCTTTATTGTATAATTGCATAGTCTACATGATCTGTTGTGCCATTTCTTCAATGGTCTTATTCTAAGATTTGTGAAGCTTCTTGAGGCTGAATAAAAGCGTAAATGACAAGGAGTAGATTGTGATGGGATTAGACTGGGACTATTTTTCCTCCTTAGGAATAGTATTTACCAATACCACCTTCCCTTGGTGGAGATTGACTGATTGGGAAATTAGTTGGATATTATCATTAAGTGTTTAAACAAAACGTGCGACAACATGCAGTTTCCTCAAGCTAATTTCATGTGGCCATTAAAGTCCTTGCCAGGGTTAAGAAAGGAATTCAGACAGCTGCCTCAATTTCTACTTCATTGGTGTGTTTTTGAAGAATGCAGGAATTCTCTCAAGAGTATGGCTGTTAGTAGATTTTGAATCATCTTAAAAATAAGCTAGCACCTCTGTGTGCATCTATAAATTACTTTCCCATTGATGGCGAGAATGAATGATCCTACGATCCACTCGACTAGCTAGTATGTGGAGCCAGCCCACCATTCTGAAGAATTTGTGCTTTCTTGAGAAAATAACTTGTTTGAGGAAGTCGTTTTTAAATCAGAGTTTAAAGATAGAGGAGAATACCAGCTTAACTGTGGAATTTTCAAAACGTGTTCTCACATCTAAATTTGATTGTAATGAAAAACCACAGCCGTTGCTAATGGCAAATTTCACAAGTTGTGTAGTGATTCTTGAAATTCTGTTTAAGAAAAATCAAGTAGAAGGAAATAAACACATTGTTTATTTCCAGGGCCCTGGCTGGTGTAGCTCAGTGGATTGAGTGCAGGCCTGCAAACCAAAGGGTCGCTGGTTTGATTCCCAGTCAGGGCACATGCCTGGGTTGTGGGCCAGGTCCCCAGGAGGGGATAAGCAAGAGGCAACCACACACTGATGTTTCTCTCCCTCTCTTTCTCCCTCCCTTCCCCTCTCTCTAAAAATAAATAAATAAAATCTTTAAAAAAATAAGGATTGGCTTTCATAAAAAATGTTAAAAGATTATGTTAAAAGGAATTTAAGCTCACTAAAAGGAATTTAAGCATAATGATGGAAATGTGGAAAATAGAGTGGGTAAAGGAAACTACTTCATTTTTTGAAGGTTTAATAGAAGCACAAATAAACTTTAAAAAATGGCTTTGTTACATATGAACCACCTGGTGTGAAAGAACCCTGCAATGTCTAAAGGACCTGGAATAATTGTATTTTGTTAGCAATAGACACATTCTTCATTGTTTGTGGGTTCTTCGTTAGATCTTTAATTATGCAGTGTTTCTGTCATCAATAAAACAACTTAAAGGAATCTTGTTTGTGTAGTCCCTTGAAATTGGCATTGTTGAATGCATGAAATAATAATGCTTGATTATCATTTTACTGCTGTTCCAAGGTTTTCGGTTGTGGGATGTAAATGTAGTGTGGTATTTTTAAACCAAAATGACATTGAGAGGATGAAAAGAATTGAACACCCCAGGAAGACCTGAAACCATACAACTGGGCAGAGTATAAATGTGTCTCATGTATTCAAACACTTGGATAAGAAATACCATGTGCATTTGAGATTGTCCTTTCTCCTAGGTATGAATCTGTCTTTAGTCAAATTTAGCTTTGCCTTTGGAATTTTGCACAGAATAAAGGTAATAGATTACTTCTTCCCCTTCACTGTTATAATTAACCACCTTAACAACATGCCTGTATGTGACTAGCCAGCTTTAGAATAAAAGACACTATAAAGTAAAAGGTATCTGATCTAAATCTAGTGAACATCAATGGTGTGTTCTTTTAATCAAACCAGGCCTTGTATAAATTGCCTTTGTACACATATATCTTTGACAGAATAAAACCAAATGCAGTATATATGAGGGGCACATATTTCACATCCATGTTCTTATTATGATTTGGCCCAGTGATTACAAGTACAGCAAAACCTCCGGTTTTCCAAGGAGGTGTTATAAACAGCATAAAAGTGTCAAAGTGCTCGATGGGCGTCTTCTCCAAACCCTGTCAAACTGAAAATACTGGTCTTCATGAAGATCTTTATCGGGAAGTTGCGTGCAGAGTTTGGAAGGTCCAGAAGAAGGTTATTAGTCAAGTCCTCTTACAGTGTCAATGCCCAAATCCTCCAAGAGTGACAGAGATGGACTTGACATTCCTGAGGGTGATGACATACATTCACTGGAGCTTATATGATTTATCAGATGAGACAGCAGCCTCCTTCAGGGTAGAGTATGTCCCTTCTACATCAGTTTACTAATAACCAAAAAAAAAGTAGGGAAGGTGGGAGCAAGGGTGAACTTTCAACCTTTATAATAATAGTTTTTCTGCTAAGCTGATTCAATTTGATTGCAAGCATATTTTTTAAATCAAACACCGATTCCACATACATGACATATAGTTGCTTTGCACCATAACTTATCTTTGTATGAAATGGTCTATTGTAGACTGTTGCTGTAATGGTGACGACGTGCAGAACCACATTCCTGTAACTAAAAACCCCACAGGCAAGACAATGCTTACGTGTGTGTAGAACAATCACTGGGCGTGTTCACTTATGTCCGTAGGCAACAGGCACCACATGGATTGAAACCCGTGGTCATTCTCTCCAAACGTCTCTATCACAAAGTCAATAGGATTTTTGAAATATCTGAGATGAACTCATGAAAAGTTTTAGAGTTGCACAGTTCAGGCTGATTGTATTCCAAATGCAAAAAAGATGATTGAACCGCATTCATTTTAAAGATAGCTACAATAATCTAGTAAACATTTCTCATCAGTATTCATGATAATGATAAGCAGAGGTGGTGCAACCTTCAATCTCTGGCTCCTTCCAAGCCATGGCTGGATGTAACAGAACAGGCATGTTGTCTAATAATTAAGAGAATGGTTAAGAGCCACCAATTGACACTGTGACCTTCAACCAGTTACTCAAATTGGAGAAGAAAATGGAGATCATCAAAGTACCCATCTCATGGGTGATAGGATTAATGAGTTAATATTGTAAACTATTTACAACGGTTCATGTGTAAAGTGTAAACTGGTGGAATTTTATGAACCTGAAAACAAGTAGGGCAAACAGACACTCCACAAAAATGCTGTCATTATCAGCACCCCCTCTATGCCTGGTGCAGATGGAGAAAGTTCCTGGATCCACAGCATAGGACCAGTGGCATAATGGAGCTGCCCCAAAGTGCTTATGGGGAGTTAGAAAGGTGGGATCTACTGAAACAAGCCCAGAGGTAAAAGTGAGGACTAGATTAAGCAACGGTTGATAAAGTTAGTAAGAAGGAATTAGGTGCTTTTAATTTTGAGAAATATGAGTTAGGTTCCGTATTCCACATGACTGTAACTGATGATTAATTTTATGTGGCAACTTGACTAGGCTGTGGTGCCCAGTTGTTCAGCCAAACACTGCCCTAGATGTTCCCGTGCAGAAGGCACTTTTTAGATGCCATTAATAATAAATTGGTAGAGTCTGCATAAAGTGGACTGCTCTCCATAGTGAGGGTGGGCCTCATCTGATAAGCTGAGAGCCTTAACAGCCCATTGGTTTTCCAAACAAGGAGGAATGCCATCTTACAACTGTAACGCAGAAACATTGCCTGAGCCACCAGCCTGCCTGCCTGGTCTGTGGTGTGGATTTCAGATGCATAACTGAAACATCTTGTCTAATTCCCTGCCTGTCAGCCTTCCCTATTGACTACAGATTTGGCAGTCCCCACAATTCCATGAACCAACTCCTTAAAATCTCTCTTTCTCCATATGTGTATGTGTGTGTGTAATCAATTAATAATATATTTCATTACCATGTTGAAAACCATGGTCATGTTCTCCAAAGGTCTTTGTCATACAGAGGTATGGCAAAAGTTTTACAGTTGTTTGTATTAAAAAATACAATAATTAATAAATAATAATATAAGAATAAACTTTTATATACTCACAGCTGTAAACCCACTTTGACCCCACCCTGTATCATAATATATAAGGTCTTTGATATATGCATAAAATATATAGCATATGATATATATGAGTTCTATACATATCAATTCTGTTTCTCTACAGAACCTTGATACAACAACATCCTTACTTAGAGTTTTCTAAGGAAGAAAATCATATGCTGTCTTATTCCCTTTGAGTCAAGTATCTAACTTAAGGCATGCTTAGCATTCAGAAAATTGTTAATCACATAAGGAACCAGCAATAATTTGCTCTAATTGCAAACAGAGTACTTAAGAGAAAATAAGAATTTCCAGACTGGCAAGGCTGTACAGACCAAGTTTACTAAATGAAGGTAGACATCATTGAAATTTCAGGCATCAGTGAGGAAAATATTTCTGAGTGTTGAACCGTTAAGGCCCCTTATCATATCAGTAGCTTAGTGTTTCTGGCTGGACTGTATGCCTTGAAAATACCATGTGGCCCCAAGGGGATGTAAAGAACTCCCTTTTTGGTGTAACCGAGGGGGCAGGGTTATTTTGTCAGGTGAGCTGCTATCCTGATAAAAATCAGTTTATAGATTTACTGAAGGCGGGGCTACATTAACCCTCTCGGGAGTCCTCGACCCCGCTGGCTTCACACAGTGCCACAGCCAGGTTCAACTCCATGCATGCTGATGCTCTCACCACCGCACTCAATTTAGGAATCATCTTTGTAATCATTTGGACTTTTATTTACCTCCCCCATATATCGAAGTTATATTTTGCAAGACCCATTTTTTGAACTCCTGAACAGAAACAATAAGTTTGTCTGCTTCTCCAGTGCGATTTGATAAGGCAATTTAGAAGGCAGTAAGAAGCCAAGTGAGGTTAAGTGATGGGGACAGAGATCATTCAAAATAGCCCCTCAGCAGTGGAGGTGCTCTCTCAGGAGACGAGGGTGATTACTTATTTCCTATGAGAAAGAACAGCATTGTCACAATCACGAGGTTAATGTTTGCATTTCCTGTTAGAATGTTTTCCCCCGGTTTAATGCAAACGTTCTTTAATGACAATGACCCTACTCCTGATTCTATTCAACAGTCATTCTTCCTGCTAATCACTGATGTGAATGACTTGTATTCAGTCAAGTGTACGAAGGCCACAGACAGTTCTGCTTTCATACTTCCCCTTTCATCTCGGCGATTCTGAGAACTTGTAATTATGTCGATAGTTGACTCGCCCATATAACTAGTAACTTCAAAAGATTACATTTTACTCGTTCTCCTATCTTCCCAGAGCAAAATCTTTTAATCATATGTAAGAAGTACAGCATCTATTAAGCAGCTAGCAGAGGGCCTAGCCTCTAGTAGGTACACATTTGACAGCACCACACCTTCCTTTCTTAAAGCACCACTTAACTCCAAATATTGAATGCTTGTTTTCAGGTTCAGTCTTACCCAATCGTGAGTTAACTGGAAACAGCTCTGGCAGTGCATTAACAGCTGAGGTTAAAAGGTTCAGGGTATGAAATTAGCTTTGCTTCCCTAATCCCAGCATCTGGTGTCTCTTGAATGAGCTACTAAATCCCACTGGGCTTTCTTCCTAACCCTCAACCGGCTTGTCCATCCATCCTGATTCACTGGATTTCTGCCCTGTTCTCTTTAGCAGTCAACCTGCTCACAGCCTCAGCCCATTCAATGGGGGCACAGACGCCTCAAGCCTGGACTCTGTCTCTTGCCGCCCAAACATAGATGGATCCAGTCAATCTCGATTGAAACATTTGGAACGAATCGCTGCCTCTTGTTCGATTATGGTTATTTCTGGACCCCATCAACCAGATTGCAACACTTCATTACTGAAATGGCCTTGATTAGACCTGGTTTGCCATCGCCACTTGGATGTGGTGATTCGGGCTGATTTCTGCCTCCTCCATGGGGTGGAGGCTGCTTGGCACTGCTTTTGTCTGCCAGCTTGTGCTTGAGGTCTCAGCTTATAAGATCTCCCTCTTGGCCCAAAGCCCCATGACCATTTAGCACTGAGAATCATCCTAGCTTCCTGTTACCCGGGCTTCATTTATTTTTTTTTCAGAGAGTGTCTTTTGAAACCTAAAATACAGTGGCAGCAACTGGACATGTGCTCTAAAATCTCGGCACCCAAAGCATCGTTACCAGACCAGCAGCACCACTAGCTCCCAGGCACTTGTTGGAAATGCGGAATATCAGGCCCCTCCCCAGACCGACTGAATCAGTATCCGCATGTTAACAAGATAATTTACCTGCGCTTCCAAATGTGAGCAAATATGAGCAAATGTGAGACCAAATGTGAGCGAGCTGCTCTAATCACTTCTCAGCTGAACAGAGCCACCTGAAATGGAGGTACCACCAAGAAACTCTTGTGAGGTTAGAAACAAGATTCATTTGAAACGCGGAGTCAGTTTTATAAATGAAGGTGTTTGTTCCAAAGTTGAAGTGACTTCACATCCCAGAACTCAAGGTAGGCTTCAGTTTGCTCAAAACCTAACATATGCGAGTTTGATTATGAAATGCGCCTCCTAAATTGCTAATTCCTTCTGAGGTTTCTCCTGGCACTTCCTTCCCGTCTCAGTCTTGTGTGAGTAAATTATCATGGTGGTCTCTGTGAAAATTACTGCACAGGAAACAACAGGAGAGTCTTAATTACTGAATTCCTGCACACTATTTATTCTTTCTATTTAGAGCTATTAGAGAGCCTCTGGGCATATATATACAATTAAAAAGAGAAATAAGATTCCCAGCCAAATTGCAGCTGTTCCTAAGTTTCTGGGAATACTAACCTAGATACGGGCTTCCTTTTACATTAAAGTAAAAGTTCGTTGCCAATGACGGTTGGTTGACTGATAACCTGAGGTGCCTGAGTATTTTTGTGAGGTACTGCAGGTACAGTGCTGGGCCCACGTGATTTCTGTGAGTGATCCTTCCCTAGTTCGGAGTGTAGTAGGTTTCCTAGAACCTGAAATTAGGCATCTGAAAGTCAAGTCAGTTGGACTTAGTTCCTGCCAGAAACATGGTTCCTTGTTTTACTGTAGACTGGAAGTAATTCTTACGCTGGGCTGGACTGCCTTTAAACCAGCATAGATATGAGGGATTTGTTCTTTTTCAAGCTTCCCCAGAACAGAAGGAGCTGGCCCTTTTTAGGAGATCATTCTAATGTTTAAAGTGTTAAGATTTTTTTTCCTCTAAAGTCTAAATCCTCTTTGCTTTATCATACAAAGACATTTTCATGTGTTATCTACAGACAGACATCTACAAACTGAAGAAATTCTAATTTTGCCCAATGTAATATCCTTCTATATGAAAGAATATTATCAATACTTCTTGCCTCTCTAGGTGGAATTTCAATTCTCCCCTTTGTGCTTCCTTTTTTCTCTTTAACTTTTGTGCCTACCTCTTTAGCCTCTCAAAGCTCTCTGCTTCTCTCACCCTTCACACTCCGGGCCCGAACAGTGAGCTTTAGCAACCTTCTGGTCAATGGCGAGGACACAGTCTTTTGAAGTGGTATTTCTTTCATACCTCCTGATATGATGCTCACTTTTTGACTCTCTTTACACCTCCTGATTAATCAACTGCAGTGATTTCTTCAGTGCTTTTTTCTTTTCAGCCATGGTGGCTGTCCCCACTTCCCCTTACCATCCTTATTTAAGGTACTTTGTCTGGTTTGCCAACAAATAACCATCTTAGGTTTACTTCTAACTCTGGATGTTTCTTTTGTCACCAAAATGAAAATGTGGTGTCACCAGTGACGAAACAAAAAGAAAGCTCAAGAAAGTCGTGGTGTAATTCTGAGGGACAGACTGAGGTCAGGAGCTCTGGATTTGAGACTCTGAGCCAGCCTACCTCCTCCCCCAGCTCTGCCACCTCATTGCATGACCTTGAACAGATTGACTCCTCAGAAAAGAAGGGCTTCACTTGGTGGAGCCCTCAGGTCCCTTCTCATTCTAGGTTTCCTCAGCTCTGAGAAATCAGTTGTTAGGGGACTCGGAGCTTCCCATGATCCTTTCCATCCCACTCTTGTCCCTTAATTCTCCTGTTTTTGGAGCTCATTTGCTTAAAAATTACCCAGGAGAGAATCTGAAAGCAATACTCTACTTTTAAAAAAGACATGATTAAGAAATGTATATAACCTAAAACATTATAAAGATCAATACCTTCAGCATCCATGCATCCACCTCACAATTTTAATCAAGTATTTACATAAAGTTTAATCCTCTGGCTGTCCTCTCATTTGCTGCAATTCCCTCCATACCCTTAGGAGTTAAACTCTCCAGAATAGTCACTTAAGGTTTGATATAAATTTATGTCACAGTGTTGTTACCCCTGCAAGGGATATTGTAGTCAAGCCTAACCTCTAATAATAAACCAGATTGCATAAGTCTTTAGGAGACTGACAAATGGAAAAGATGCGAAGAGCAAAGTGGCCATAGCTGGCTCTGAGAGTCCTAACACACTTACATTTGTCCTAAACATATCAACAAATCAATTTTCCCTGTCACCAGTGCTTTAATTTACATAGTAGGGTTCTAGCCACAGTTCTAATTCTGACTTTTCCATTTTGTATTTGGTTAACTTCCCTTCATTAGCTTTCTCTTTGGGAATTAAATATTAAAATCTACGAGAACAATAATGATATATACAGCAGAGAGACAAAGAATAGCAACTTTAGTTTCCATTGGTTTAACAATGAATTTCTTTACTTTAAGACAAACATCAGTAATCAGGTCAGTCCTAGCTGACAGTGACCTATAACAACAGTTGGAATTCCCAGGCTGGGGCTCTGCCCACAGTGTTTTCAATGTCGTCTTTTGCCCTTTCCTTGTTAACCAGCTGTCAGCCATACTGGCCAACTTCCAGGTTCTCAGATACTGCAGACCTGCCTCCCTCCAAGGCCTTTAGCACATGCTGTTCCTTCTGCTTGGAATGCTCCTACCCTTCCCTTTACAACACAAGCCATTCCTTCTCCTTCCTCCACTCCAATGACCATCTTCTCTAGAGTGGCTCTCCACCGCCATTATTCTCATCTACGCACTCTTGGTTGGCCTCACAGCCGGTATCGCTGTTGCAGTTTTTCGGCCTCTTCCATGAAAATATAAGCAGTTTGTGGGCAGACACTTTTCCAGTGTTATTTACCAATTACTTATTATAGTCCTTAAAGGACTATAGGAGGGATTTAATAATATCTTTTAAAAGAAAAGAAGGAAGGAAGGAAGGAAGGAAGGAAGGAAGGAAGGAAGGAAGGAAGGAAGGAAAGGGAGGGAGGGAGGGAGGGAGGGAGGGAGGGAGGGAGATGTTGGCTGTGGAATCACATTGACTAGGTTCCAAGTCTGTGCCAAAATGATTTCTATTGCATGGTAAATTGGACATTTCTTCATTAAATTACTGGTTTGAAAGAGAATCTTGGCATTTTCAAGTGTTATTTATCAAGTCTTTTAAAAAGACTTGAAGCACTAGCAGTGAACACTCTTTTGGGGCTAGGGTAAGTTTTTTTAATTTAAATTGTAGGTGAAACAATTTTTTTTACTTTTGGGATAATTACAGATTTACATGCACTTGGAAGAAATAATTCACAGAAACCCTGTACATCCTAAACTCAGTTTCTCATCGTGGTAACATTTTGCATTGCTCTAGTACATCATAACCAGGAAAACTCTTGTTTTTAACAAAATGAAAGGTTCATTTTTCAATTCAAGTTCTTCATTCATTCTCCATCTCTTTCACAAAAAGTTTGAGGTAGTTTATAAAAAGGATAAATATAATATTATTTTAAAATTAATTGTAAAGTAGAAAAAGGTTAAAATCATATAAGAAAATATGTTAATTCTTGGGGCTATTTCAAAGTTTATAAACTGGTTCTATTTATAAGGGAAAACAACCAACTCTTCAGAGGGGGACAAAGCCTTTTAGTACCCTAAAACAATAAAAAGTTCTTATAAGGGACAACTAATTATGCTTGTAAGAGATACAGTTTTTATCACCTTCCTTTAATTACAGCAAATGTGGAAACAAGTGGAGAACCACACAACGCACTCATTAGCTAAATAGTTACCTCCCACCTGACGTTAGACTTTATCATAGACTTTCTGGGTCGCTCACATGTAGCTGAAATACTCAGTGCTAAATTCTCAAACTTCACGAAAATGCCCTGAATTATTAATCTCCTGTGGGTCAATCACAGGGAATAGGCAGTATGGTAATAATTAGAGCTATTCACAAATATTCTGGTTTTCCTCCCATGGAGGCCCTGCTAAGGTTGCAATTTCCTGACCCCTTGAAGTTAAGCATGGCCAATGACTTGCTTCGGCCAATAAAAAGTGAGTGGAAGTGACATGTGTCACTTCCTTGCGGAAGCATTTAATTGGTGGTGCTCACTGCAAACTTCCTTCTTCCTGCTTCAGTGATCATGGAATCATGAGTTAGCATGAGGCCTCCGTCATCCTGGATCCCTGAGAGACTAAATTAAGCCCAGACCCCTGCTGACCCATGGTGGACATGTTGCATGACTGAGAAATAAATCTGAATGGAGTCATTGGGATTTGAGGGTTAATTTGTTACCATATGTTTATTTATAACATAGCTCATCTTGGTTGTTATATATTTTAAAAAACCTTATATTTGTTTCATTGTTCTATCAAGTTAAGTTCTATTTCTTGAGCTGAGATATGCTCATTTCCTTCCATTGATGAGTGTGGAAAAAGCTGGTTACATATCTGTAAATGGATCTCACCACCAATTTAGCTGTGTTTGATTTACTCCTTATTTTGCTGAAAAAATGATTCACCCCTGAGACTCTCCATGAAAATGACTCTAACAACACACTGTAACTTTGGGAAGATCTCATAACTGGCCCCATGAGAGCTAGTTAACTGGTTGAAGGAGAATAACAATCATGAAACCCAAATCAAGTGGATTTAGAGGTGGAAGGAGGTTGGCTGTGTTTGCCTTTGACACACCCCACACCCGTCAATGGTCTGGACTGCTTTTTGCACTTCTTCCTTCCAGGCACTGTTCACTCTTTGGTGATAAAAGGAAGGGGGAAAAGATACTCATATAGAGCATTTTTAATTATCTGTTAATTGGATGAGATGGCAATTAAAGTGCCTAAAGGCCACATGCATATTCATAGATTGTCTTCAAAGGGTACAATTACCAAAGTCAATGAAAAAGATTATGAGTTAATATTGGATTGAGATTTGGGGCAGAGGAGGGTGAGGCATGCTCAGATATCTTCTTCTGAAGAGCTGTTAAGAGCGATTTGTCTTTCTGGTTTTGTGTGATGGCGTGCGGTGGCACAACGTGCCTGGGAGCACAGCACGTTTGTCAAAGGACCAGTTCCGCAGTGAGTGGTCATTGGCAATTTTTCTAGGTATGTAATACACTTTAGGTGCGGGGTGAAATTCTTACCCAATATGAAAGTTTAGATAATATTTTCCATGACATTCATGTCTTATATTATTTCCATTAGAAATAAGTATTTCTGCTTGTGGTAATGATTAAATATAATATTCCCATTGTGAATTTCCACAAGAACGTGAAAACAATATTTTTGAAGCAGTAGCAGAATTTTCTTTCAGAGCTTCCAAAAAGTATGGAAAAGAGATTTTCAGATATCATGTTGATGCCTCTGCCTTGAAGAATATTTTGACATTTAAGATTTAGCGTTCAAGTGACAATGCAGCAAGATTAAGTTCAAATTCCGCAGGGCCCAGGAATGGATGGGAATTACAGACACTCTGCTCTGTTTGCCCTCATTCTGCTCAGCTGCTGAGGTCGGTGCAAGGGAAGCTGTGGAAGGGGAAAAAGCCACATACATTCCCCAGGGCACCCTCTAAGTGCCTGAGTTTTTGTCACTATTTTCTTGCCACTTCAGATAATGCAAGGCAGCTGGTAAAGTACAAATGCTCAGTGACCACAGTTTGGAGATTTCCAAAGATACAAATATTTTCAGTTACTTTGTTAGCTGGGTCCATCTGAAAGAGTCATTGACTTAAAAATTCTTTTATATAAATAGACATTATTTTTTAGAGCTGTTTTACATTCTTTTTCCCTTCTTCAATTGTTAACATATTGCAATAATGTGGTACATTTGTTATCATTGATGAGCCAATATTGATACACTCTTATTAACTAATACCCATACTTAGGGTTCACTTTCTGTGTTGTACAGTGGTATGGATTTTCACAAATGTAGAACACCATGTACCCACAAAATGATAGTATCATATAGGATAATTTCACTGCCCTAAAAATCCCATACAGGGCACAAGGACTTTCACAGCTCTGTAGAAATGCATTCCCAGCTTCAACCCCCTCAGACAGAGTCTGTCTCTGGCTCCGCAAGGCTGCATGTTGCGTGCTGAGAGGTGCTCTGAAATAATGAGAGACAAGTGGCGTGGCAGTTAAGTGAACTGGCTTTTCTCTGCCACTGCCAAGTCATTTAACCTCTCTCATCTGTAAAATGGGGGGAGAATAGCAGTCAACACAAGTCCTAAATGACATAATACATGTAAAGAACTTAGTGCCAGGCAGATAGTAGATACTCCCTATGTTTTAGCTGAAATTATTACTAAAAAAATGAACATAGGAATTGGACTAAATGCACACACATACGTGTCAGTACTAGTTAATCTAGGAAAATCAGTGGATTGTATCACTGTCAAAATCCTGGTTGTGACAGAATCCTACGATGTTATACGTTATTACTTATATCTGGGGAAACTGGCTAAAGTGCACCCAGGGTCTCTCTGTAATCTTTCTTACACGGAGCCTGTGAATCTACGATCATCTTAATAATACTTTCAATTTAAAATAATGAAACTGAAGGTGGGGGTAGTGTTACAGGGGTTGCTTAGGGTTTATAAGGCCGTTGGAGACAGGGCAAAACAGCAATGTGGGATCGTATATCATGCCCTGGCTTGGAACCCAGATTGGTTGTCAAGGCCTTTGGGAAAAGTTGAAAAAATTTGGATATGGAATAAGAATTAAATGTTCTTAAATAACTTTCTTTCTTAGTTTGGTTAGGAGTGATCCAGATATTGTGGTTATAAATGAAAAAACTAAACAAATGTGCTGCCTCAACTCTTCATGGTTTAAAGCTTCAAGTCTGACAAGCTGATTATTAGGAAACCTCCTTACATAATTCTTCACTTTAGGGTTATAACCACCACCACCATACTCTCCATGTCTGCTCAAAATTTCTAGAAGAGAGATCTCAATAAGCCACAGCAGGCCATTATTTTGCCCGAGACCTAAGCCTTCAGATACAGCAAACAAAAGTCTTTTTATAAGAGGGTCACCAGCTCTACAGGACAGATTCTCAACGAGGGATTATTAATCATACATATGTGCAGTCTTTCTCCCCAAAATGAACTACCCAGATATAAAATGGAACAACAGGCTCTACTGAGGATTTGGCTTCCTTGAATTTAAATGCCACAGATGTATTTCCAGGAAGAAAAGTGAGTAATTATTGCTTCACACAGTGATGGCCTGTGTGTTTTAGACTGCTTCCTCTTGACTTGACTTTTGCGGAGGCATTTCATGCGCTGTTTGTAAGACACTTTGTTCACATAAACAGCTGTATCTTGGGAATTTCCTCGTTGTCCAGCTTTCTAGTCCTTACAATTGATGAGTGCATTTCTGAACCTGAAAGGTTGGGGAATGCCTTTTCACTTGTTGAAGATATTCACATTGCTTAGAAGTTTGAGCTTCAAAGAATTGAAATAACATACGCATTTTTTTTTCCTTCTAAAGGGCTTTTGTTAACCAGGCTCCTCGCTCCTTGATCATTTCTGACAGAAAGTTACCAGCACGAACATGCTTGTGGTGTCCTGGAATGGTTACGTTCAACCAAAATTCTGAAAGTATTTTGAATTCAAATGTGAGAATAAGCTGCTGTGGGAAATTTTCCCTGAGTTCAAATATATATATATATATATATATATATATATATATATATATATATATATATATATATATTTTTTATATATATATCTCCCTATCTTAAAATTATAAATTGTGTTTTTAAATGTATGCTTTACAGATTAGGTATTCACGATAGGTACTATCTGTACTTTCCCATGGTAGTAGCTCTGAACGTTTGTGGAGTATTTTTAATAAACTAACTAGGACATTAAATCATATGCAAGTAACCCAAGCCACTGAATTTAGGTTATCTCCTGGTTAGTATTGTTTCTTTCAGCAGCGTTAGCTATACATTCTGGATTATATCTCATTTATTCTCAGTGAAAATATTGTCTCTTGCTTTGCAGTTTTTTTTTGTTGTTTGTTTTTTAGCTGTTTTTCCTGAGAATTGTCCCAAATTCCCCTCTTGGAAAAAAAAAAAAGGAGGCTTTAACGAGTAATCTCTGGGTCCTCATCAGATTCCATAATCTATGAATCAACTCATGTTAGTCCAGAAGAATACTAAGAAAACTTGATCTCCGATAGCTCTTTAAACACCGTCATTTCTATCCTCCAAACTACCCTTCAACTTGAAATGTCCCAGTTGGTTTAGTTTTTCTTCTGGCACAGATTTAGAGCTATTTTGGTAAACTTTAGTTTACTTTGCCTTAAAACCCATTGAAGCTTAAAGGCAGTTATTTTCAGATAAGTAAAAGGATCATTTGTCTTATGAGTAAATGGACTTAAAACTTTACTCTGAGAGAAGAAAGAGGTGAAACTTATAACTATATTAAGTCCAAAACATTTTTGATAAATCTCCAAGCAATAGTACCAGCATTAGTTAGGCAAAAAAAAAAAAAATGAGGTTCTTTTAAGTAAATGTCCTATTTTTAGAAGTTGAAAGTTAGGGGTAATCATTCCATAGTTTTCTCTTAGATCTTCTCATTTAGGGCTTTTAATCTGAATGCCTTCCCTACACATAGATACACACATATACACACCTTCTTTAGTATTATTTATTAACTAAGTAAGTACTTACATTAAAATGTAGAGACAGATAATGATAGATAGATAGATAGATAGATAGATATAGATAGAACTTAGTATAGTGTCATATCTACTTCTAACGATGTGGACCAACTTTCCTCTGTGGGTTTCATACTGACCCTCTTACAGCTTCAGTTGAATGGCTTCTTCTTGTCCACCATTTGTTACAGCTCTATGACGCTCATTACCACCTGTGAATTATTAGGTGGTAGTTTTTTCCCATTGTCATTCTTAACAGATTGGTTTGGTTTGGTTTTCGTTGTTACATTCCTATGGTACTAAAAAGTACTATGTTTATTAATACTGTATCTTATCTCACAGTTTGATATTTTGGTCTCTTTAAAGGTAAAAGAGTAATTTTATTCTCTTCAAAGAGCAAAATCTGTACTCATAGAAATCAATCTTCTAGTAGAGAAATCTTCAATCTTTAATGTGTGGAAGGTGATGAACACTTTTATAGATTATAGTTTCTGTACCTTCCTCCTTAAGAGTTTAAATTAAAGTTTTATTCTGCAAGCTTTCCAGGCAACCCATTGCTTTCACTTTTATCTTCTCCTTATTTTGGCTTTCAAAAATAATCTGATTTTCATTGCTTGAGTGACCTGAGCATACATTTCCTGATAAAATGCACTTTTCAACTCTTACTCATTTCACTTAACGTTTTAAACTCGTCTCCAGTGATTAGAGAGGTCCTCATTGATCCTGGCTGCCAGAAACACTCGGGGTTATTCTTTACATCAGACTTCGCACACGTTTTGTTTTGTTGAGACAGACGCGGTTACTTTTTCACTTTCAAAAAGCCAGGTAGGCCTCCTCTTCCTGCCTTCAATTAGGTTTGAGGTCTGATCTGTTTCTGCTCAACACAAAGGAATACTGCTCCTCCCGTCTGTTTTCACTCCTCCTAATCAGTGACTTTCCTCAGTGGCCTTTTTATATCTTTACATTCTAGTTTTTGACAGCAAGTGCCTGAGAATTCTTCCAGTCTAGTAAACAGACAATTATGTCCTTTTCTCAAGACACTTACGAATTTATATGGGGAAGAATGGTAGGGGAAAGTCAAATATTGCCTGAACTTGTTAAGAATGGGTAAGAATAATTTGGGAATGTTTCTTAGACTATATGAATTTACAGATATAGTTTAGATGTGAAGCTGGATAGACAACTTCCTAGAGATTCTTCACTTCCTCAGAATATTAGAAGACTTGTTCAGCCTATTTCTTATATGTATCAATGTTGACTTTGCAATCTGAATAGAAAACTGAAAGTAAACTGATATGATTATAGTTTTGTAGGTTAGATATAGGGACCTTCTGGTTAAATGTATATGCATTTTATTTTTTGTCCTTTGGTAAATACAGAAAAGCTTGGAAGATCAGTTTTATTAATGTGATTTTGTAATTTTATGTTAGATGAGTAATCTTGTCTAACTCCCTTCATTCTAGAGTTGAGTGAGAAGTGACTAAGACAAACAAGAATTGAACATCTGAGCAGCAGATGTTCCTCATGAAATTGTCAGCAGTAGACCAAGGAACACACGAAGGTGCCACATACAACACATGTAGATGGTGTGAAAGGAGAAAAGGGTGGCAGAGTGGGCAGAGGAGAAGTGAAATGAGGGCAGTAAAAGAGGTAGAGCCAAGTGTGGGAAAAGGGTGTTTCAAAAAGGGGGTTGCTACATTTTGAAGAGAATGTACTGTTATTTTTTTCTTAGTGTAAGCGTTAACCTAATTACTATTTACTTCCATGCAAAATGAGTGGGTAAGTTCTTGAACAGAATGTTTGGCTAATGCTCATTAATAAGTTTTCTGGATAAATATTTCAGAAAGTATTAGCTCTAATGGGTTGAGAGAGTGGTTGAGAGTGGTGGAGATATATAGGAGTCAACTTATAGAAAATAAAATATTCTCTCTTTAGCATTCTTCTCTCCATACAATTCTAAGACCTATACTGTTTTCTTGATCACTTTTGAGTACTTTTTTGCAAACTAGATATTGAACAAGTCTGAGGCTTGTTAACGTATGATCTCTGCCCTCAGACTGCCTTAATTTTGCCTTAAACTTTTTTAATTGAATAGTTGGCTTATGAGAGAATTTTAGAACTATTTCAACTAAAAGCCAAGAGCATTGATTCATTTCTGGAGGCGGATAAACAGGACCCATTTGACTATTGTTAAGGAAAGATTAGGGATTTCTTTTAGTATCCCCCAGAAATGTTAATTTTGTTCATTGTAGTCTAATAGCCATTGTCCCAAATGACATAGAAATAAGCAGGAATTATTTAAAATTGAAATATTGTGTTATATAAGTAATTTTACCTACAAGGTTCAATAGTTGTTTTTTTTGAGCTAAAGTTTGATGATATATATACTAATTTGTGTAATATCACTACATGTGTAGAAAAAGAAGGGAAAAAAGCAGATTATAAAAGAGTGTGATTGTACTTCTCAAGTGGTTTAATAATGTTAACCTTTGAGATGGAAACAAAAACAACTTAACCAAAGAAATTGTCATCACTAATTTTTCTGAAGCAAGCAATGATTAAATGCAAAGAAACAATATTTCTTGAGTTTGACTGAAGAATACTGCCATTTTTCTTGTTTTAAGAATTTAAACATTTAAAAGTTAACATATGCTTTCTGTTATCCACAAATAAGAATTATATCTTCTGAATCCTCCTCTCACTAACTGGTTTTTAAGATGGGTGTGGCCCTGGCCAGTGTGGCTCAGTGGCTTGGAGTATGGTTCAGTGACCAAAGGGTTGTGGGTTTGATTCCTAGGCAGAGCATATATCTAAGTTGCAGGTTCGATTCCCGGTTCAGGTGTGTATAATCCCTGGTCATGTTCAGGGAGCAATAAATCAATGTTTCGATCTCACATCCATGTTTCTCTCTCTCCCTTCTTCTTTCCCTTTTAGCGATGAGAAAAATTGTTCTCAGGTGAGGGTTAAGAAAAGCTAGGTGCATTATTTCTTTTATTATTATTATTTATTATTAATAATAATAATTATTTATTAATAATAATAATTATTATTTATTAATAATAATTATTATTTCTTTTATTACTTCTTTATGCAGCATTTAAATCATTTAAACAAGTTATTATTAAATGTTTTTAATTAGATGTAAAAATTTCAAAACCTCATGATATTAAACATTTTTGGTAGTTTTAGTGCCCAGGCTTTATGTGTATATATGTCTCTAGAAATGCCTTCTATTTTTTAAATATTTAGCAAAAAAATGAGAAAAATATATCTTGGAATTTTTCTATATAAATTGTTATATAAACATTTTGTGCATTTAGGTTCCTAATTATATTTTAATCTCTTTCTAATACTGACATGTTTTTGTTAATCCTTTCTTATGGTTTTATTTTTAGTCCATACTCTAATCTTCAGGGAATTTTTATTTCCTGAGAGGACTTAATTGCCAACTAACTACCTAAGTAGGAATTTAACGTGGATTTGTGAGCTCCTGGATACATTCTAATATATAGTACTCTATGTCAGTAAGTGCATCAGTCTTCTTTCAAAAGGGATGGGATGTCAATTTAATTCTACTGTAGAATTGGCTCTAGGGACAGATAAGTGTTGGGGAGCTCCCCCCTGCAGGCCCCCCTCCCCTCCCAATGAGAATAAGTCTATTAAGATATGACCTGCCTGGGGAGGAAAGGTGGCCAATAGATCTCTCAAAGGAGAGGGGCCAAGAGCCTTTTCCTCAATGGGCTTTTACTGGGTTCATTTTGCACAGGAATACAGGTAAAACTCCTTAATCATTGTCAGGCAATAAGGATCAAACAACAGATATTATACAAAGAACTACAAGAGGGCTTATTCTGAGTCAGGGTCTGTTAGCTAAAGGGCTATAAAACTTTGGGAAACAAACTCATTTCCTGCTCGGACACTTATCATTTAATTGAGAGCATTCTTAGCAAAGTAGGTGTCACAGGATTTTGTATATTTTTTCTTAGGCCTGACCACCCAAGGAACCCACTCTTTCCAGCACAGGGCTGCACCACCCTCTGTCATTGTTTCAGGCTTAAGTCAGGCAGAGGGAATAAGGCAGCCAAGAGATTAGGAGACTTTTTGCAAACAGAATGAGGACTCAGGCTTTGTCAAAGCCGAGCGGTGAGGGTCCATCACCCCCTTTTGCTATAGCACCCCAAGTCCTTCCTGGGTCCCAGGGAAGGGCCTGTCTTAAGTCATCCCTCCCTTGAGGAATCTCACCCGTCATTGGTTAACCGATCATGCATTGGGGGCTAGGCAGAGTGAAGTAAAAGGGACAGAGGTGGTGCCCCTGCCAGAGAGAAAAACTTTGTCTCCTTAGTGGCTTATGGTCCCAAGGTCACTCACTCAGCCTTAGCCTTGGGGGGATTACAGCTTCTGAAACCAGGCAGGGCAGTTCCCACAGATAAGGATCTGGATTTTCTTTTAAAAATCTTATGTTATAATAATTCTCTCATTTCCAAACATGACTGTTTTGGTGTACATTTGCATAATGATGGGGCAGAGAGGGAAGGGCATAGAAGAGTGAGTTAAGTTAGTACCAATTACACATGGTCAAGAAACCATCAACTAATATTTCAAGTGGCCTAAGGCAGTGTCACTATAACATTTTCTCAGAAAGGACTTCTCTTTGCCTGAGAAAAGTAGAAGTAAATAGTATCAGTCAGCTGAGGAAATTACTATGTGTCCATGAACCCTGAGAGAAATCAAGGTATCTTCACAGAAGTCACGTAGCAAACCCTTATAAAAGTTAATATGGTATTTTTTTTGCTTTTCAATTCTTGCCAGACTTCTGTGGCACTCATATTTGTAGTAGGCAATGTACTGACATCTGGCTGTGGCAAACTCTGGACTCTTAACAGCCTGGCTAGTTCCAGGAGCAGGAAAGAACATGGTGGGAGAGTGAGCAGAGTCAGACGGCACTGAACATGGGAGACAGGCATGGAGATACCAGACTGTCTGTTAGCACTGCAGCTTCTTCATCCATGGTGCCTTCTACATTCTCCCCCTGCAGGGGAGAACTCCAGAAATATAATTCTCAGAATCCCTTTCCAAAATGTTTCTGGGTTAAATTCTGCTAAATGACAGACATTTATAAAAGGTTTTGAAAGTATGAAAAGGGAGAGCCATCCTCTCTCAAGGCAGCTGAGATCATCCATGGGGGCTTCCTGCACTTCTGGGGTCTTCCTGGGAGTTAGCCCCTGTCTGCTGGGGTGGGTGAAGATCACCCGTGGAAGCTTTCTCGTGATCCCTGAACTTCGCTGTGTCCTGATTAAATAACTTGGTCAAGGCCAAAGAGCTAAGTGGAAAGAGCAGAATTCTTGCTCAGGAATCGAACGCAGGAGTCCATGCTGTTTAGCCACTTGTAACGACTGTTGTGTAATAGACAAGAGCTGTTACTTGGTTCTCTTTGAGTGCACTTGTATTTTCTTTCCATTTTTTTTCCAAATCCTCAGGCCAAGCTTTGGTCATCCCTTAACTATATAACTTTAATCATTTCCATTGTCTTCATTGTTTGGTTGAGGCTAAATATAGAGCACTGAATCTATTTCTTTGTCAGCCACATTATCTTATAACTTTATATCTTATATGAACTTATATCTTATATCTTATGGCTTTACTTTGTGAAATACCTGAATAGGTACGTTATTTGTAGGATTTATTCAATGGCCTTAGCTTCAAGAACTTTATTAGCCCTTCCCAGACTTTGCTGTACATCACAATCACTAGTAGGGTATTTCAGTAATGAATATTCCCACGTCAGACTTACTGAATCAGAATTTCCAGGTTTGGGACCGGGACATTTGCATCTCCAGCAAGTGTCCGCAGGTGGTTATCCTGTGTTCAGGCAGGCACTCATCTCCAGGCTGTGATGTGAAGAGACTCAGGTTACAACAGAGGAAAGGTTTATTAGAAGATGTTCTAAATATCCTGCTTCAACAGAGCAAGTCCATTTTTAGCTTGTTTGTACATTGGGGTTCCGCTGGATTTTATTTGCTAAGACTTCCATTGCTTTTATTTTTTCACCACTACCATTCTCTAACCAAATAATTCTCCTCAGTTTCACATAACTTCCTGTCTAATTCCTTAGCAGTAGCACAAAGTTCCAAATGCTTTTCTTCTGCAGCTCACCAGGACATTTCTTTCCATTTTGCATTCCATCCCTTCCTGATTCCCACGGACAACTGGAGTTGAGTTGTAAATAACCCCAGGCAGACAGACACTCCTTAACTTTTCCCGCAGCACTGAAATCATTGCATGCATGTAAGTGCAACATGGAAACACTCAGAGAAAACTCCTCAGTTTTTCTTTGAACAGATTAACATAAATCTATGAGACCTTCTTTATGTTTGTCATTTATATTGATATGCTCTGAGACCAAAAGGAGTGTTTAATTTTTTTGACATAATATTCAGAACCTGAGTCAAGCATACTTGAAAGCTGAAATTACTATCCTAAATAATTATTTCTGCCATTTAATGGAACTATTAGGTCTGCCCCCCTCAGTGTTTAGTAATTATAGACTGTATCCCTAAGATTCTAGGTTGTTAGTTTAAAAAATTAACTGAGGAATGTATAGGGAAGGAGAGTGGTCAATACCAAGCTCAAATTCTGATGTTGGGTAGAGGTATATTTCAAAAAGAACAAGCAATGACATCATGTTCATATGCAAAGCACAGGCTATATCAGAATTTTTGCCTCATGAGAATGACTTGAAGTAAAATATATGCAACTTTAAAACTATATTATGCATTTATATCACTTTCATGTCTATTGATATGCCTCTGAGAAAATGGCAGACACCCTGAAGCATTTTCATTTCTTAACCGATACAACTATTGCCATCTTCCTCTTCTTTGTGCAGCAAACACCACTCTCTGTGGAACGTGGTGTGAGGAACTTCATGGGCATTATCTCCAACCATCCTCAGTAGCACTACAGGTTGTGGCTATCATACATTTTCCCATTGTACGGATAAGGAGTCCGAGGCCTCGAGATGTCAGGAGACCCCACCCCCAAGGTGACACTGCTAGGAAGCAGAAGTCAGATGTAAATCCCAGCAGTCTCACTCTAGAAGCCACGTGCCTACTGGGAAGCTATTTTTTTCCAGTCCTCCAGGGAAACAAATGTCAAACATAATCTCATCAATCGTTAACCAAAACTTTTTTTATCCTCTGCCACTTCCTATTTTCTTCTAAGGTTCAGGAGGGGTAAGCGCTGCATCTATCACTTTGACAGACATATAAACTTGGCAGACATGTGAATTATTTCAACTTGACAAGCTTTGGGTCTTCTGAAAAATGGGCACACCAACCCTACAGGGTTGTTGTGAAGACTAAGTGAAATAATATATACAGAATGAATACTATCCCCAGGACCTAGTCAGTAGACATTCAATAAATGCTAGCTTATCTTCTTGCCTGTGTTACTTTTATCTGTGTTATTGGCTCTGCAAAACAGACACAGAAATGCTAAGCTGCTCTGTCTCTATGTTCAGTGAGCACCCATAATTGGAGGTGTTCAAGGAAAAGAATGTTGTGGCTGGAATTCAAATTATCTGAGTGATTGGCTTAACCAACCCTTAATTCATCCTAATTCTCCAGCTCCATGATTCTGTGGCAAGTCACTGGTCAGAATGTGTCATGTAATTTTTCAAGGCTTTAGTTACAGGTGACTTTTGAAGTGGGGGGTGTAGGGGTGGACTACCTCTTATTGTTTCAAAAACAAAGATGTGAAGCAGAACAACCCCAACGCAGCCACACAAAGATGGTTGTGGTCAAATGAATAGTAGTGCATTAATTTAATAGCCTAGTATTAGAATTGATCATAATAAAACAGAATAGAGGCACATGCTTTTATATATATTCTGGTTTGGCTACTGCCCAGACTGCAATCAATAAGTCATCCACAGAAAGCCGATGTTGCAAGAAATTCACTTAAGCTTCTTTGACTAATATTTCTATACTCGAATACCTAAAGTTTGTATTAGGGTCAACTTGAACTGCTCTACCCTAAAATCTCAGTGTCTTAATCCAGTAAAACTTTCTCTCTTCCTCACATTGTGTGTACATAATCTGCATGTTCCTGGTCAGGGATATTCTCCACATGGTCATTCCAGGAAGGACCCAGGTTCCTTCCCCTAGCAGTTTTATCCTCATCTAGAGTTTTGAGATTCTTCACTGAGTTTTTGTATCTCACCAACATCAGGACATGAGAGAATGGATGACCACTCAGGAGGTATTCATGGACTAAAACAAAGCTTTTTGTGTCACTTTTGCTTGCATCCCATTACCCAGAATGCAGTCCTGTAATCGTCTCCACCAGCAGAAGATGCTACGAAATGTAATGCAGCTGTGTGTCCAGGAGGCAGGGGAAACAGATTCTGCTGTCTAGCAGTTTCTGCCATAGGTTATTTCCAATTTATTGCTATCATAAACAACTTGGAGATGCACACCGCTTTATTTCAATCTTTATTCCCATTCTTAAACTGTTCCTTAGAACACATAATTTATAGTGGATGTTTTGGGTAAAAGACTTTAACACACATTTTAACATTTTGATATAGTCAACTGCCCTTCTGAAAAGTTGGATCCATTTGCTGCATATCAGAATTGCCTAGGGAGCTTTGTAAAAATTCTGATGCCCGGGTTGCACTGTGGGACAATCAAATAAGAATTTCTGGGGTGGGAGTTTGGAAACCACTGCCTGGGGGATTCCAGAGCAGAACATGGAAGGAGCCTGTGTTGCTGCCAGCCCAGCCGTCCAGGACTGCCTACACCACGACCATCACGTGTCAGAGAAATACACTTCTGGCTTGTATAATAAGTCTACTATTTGGAGTTTTTAGTTATACCCACTGAACATAACTAATAAAGGTGGGTCACTGTCATCAAAACCGACTGATTGTATTTCATAGAGGAAAAATAAGAGTCTTCTCCCAAAAGCATTTTATAATAGTGATCCTTTCTTCATATCCTTGTGAACAAGTGTGTTCTTTTAGAATTCTAGTCAATTAGGCATGAGCATTAGTTTCTTTGGCTGTAAAATGATATCTGTCTTAAAGGGTTGGTGTCATTACCAAGTTAGATGGCTGTGAATGTGATTTATAAATCATGATCTCTGTATACATTCTAGTTATTTTGTGAATGATATTCTGATAGACCTTGAGCACTTACATTAATTTTTAAGTTCTTTCAAAAACTCACTGCCTTTATTTTATTACCAAATTTGAGAAGTTATAAAAAGATACTATTTTCTACAGCATCTATGGTTCCCATCCTGAAGTGACAAACATCAAACACATCTTAAAGTAAATGTGGCCAGAGCAAACTATTTTTCATGTAGTTCCTCCGCCAGAGATCTTGGAGTGGTGGGTACCAGTTATAAATCAGTGAGGACTCTGAACAACGTTGTCAGCCCAAAGATGCCTTCTGTTTTCAAGCACCACCAGTGACTCCTGGTCAGAGAAGGAATGCACAAATATTTTGACCACTCCTCGAGCACCCGCCCTTTGCCAGTTCTTCTAGATTAGTGTTGAAATGCCAGCAGGATCCAGAAAGTCCAGTAGCTGATGCATCTGCTTTCCTGTTATAAATACAGTAACACTGGATACCGAGTACTGACTATCAGAGTTGTCTATCACTAACATGTGTCAATAACATTACTGTGGGAAAGGAATAGGAATAATCACAAATGGCATTTCAGTGTTGTAAGGTGGGTGGAAAAGTTATCTATACAGTAGTCGCCCCTTACCTGCAGTTTCCCTTTCTGTGGTTTCGGTAACACATAGTCAAAAATGGTCTGAAAATATTAAATGGAAAATTCCAGAAACGGACAATTCACAAGTTGTAAATTGCACACCATTCTGACTGGCATGATGAAATCCATCTCCTTGCTGGACATGTCCACGCTGCTGCACACACTCCGTGCCCTTTAGTTACTCAGTAGCCATCACATCGACCGTGTCAGTGCTGCAGTGCTCGTGTGCAAGCCACCCTTATTTTACTTAATAATGGCCCCCAAACACAACAGTAGTGTTGCTGGCAATTTGGATATGCCAAAGAGAAGCTGGAAATGATTTCCTGTAAGAACAGGTGAGTAGAGTACAATACAATATTTGAGAGAGAGAGACACAGAGAGAGAGACTACATTCACATAAATTTTATTACACTACATTGTTATAAATGTTTTTATTTTATTATTAGTTTTACATGATTTACAAATTAGACTTTATCATAGGTATGCATGTAAAGGAAAAAAACAGTAAATGGTTTCAGGGTCTTGGATCATATAATCCACAGACAAGGAGGGTACACTGTATGTTATAAAAAAGACATCCAAAGCACAGCCTCTTGTAGAATAGAAATCAAACATTAGACAATAACATTTGTTGAATGTGTTAATATTTGTAGGTGTGTTTACACCTGTGGCATTCACGTTGGTGACCAGGTTGAAAGGTAGGATGGGGTGAAGGAAATAGTTTGGGTGTTGAAAGATAAGAAATAAGTACTGACACTTCCCCTAAGGGATATTAAATTTAGAAGGGTCTTAAGAGATGGCAATTTTAAGAAACATTTACCTACTCTGTATTAGTAAGAGTCAATGCACAATTGTAGCCTGAACTCCTAAGAGCTAAAATGATAGAAATGACAAATGTTGCAGCCTTCCTCTTTGATGCCTCCAACATAAATGATAATATACCACTGACTCTATCAAAAGTCAGGACTTAAATTTGGGGTATTTGCACAAGATTTTTAATTAATGCCCTGACTCTCATACCCTGTGGTAGGTGGAATAATGACTCCACAAAGATGTGTGGGTTCTAATCCTTGGAACCTGTGATGAAGTTACTTTACATGGGGAAAGGGAATTTGCAGATGTCATTAATTATCTTGAAATGGGAAGATTATTCAGGTTAGTTTGGATAGGTGGACCCAAGCTAATCACATGAGTCCTTAGAAGCAGAGAGCCTTGCCCTGCTGCGGTCAGAACCAGAGGGAGAGGTGACTATGAAGGAGTGGTTGTACAAAGGCAGTGTGGCTGGCTTTGTGGGCGACGGAAGGGGGCCACGAGCCAGGGAAAGTGGGTAGCCTCTGAAAGCTGTGTCCTCTACAAGCAATTAGAGAAAAGGCAAGGAAACAGCTTCTCCTCCAGGAAGGAACTCTGTCCTGCTGGCACCTTGCTGTGAGCCCAGTGAGACTTGTTCCTGACCTCTAACTTACAGAACTTGAAGATGAGAGTTTGTGTTGTTTTGAGCCAATAAGTTTGTGCTGGGTAGTTATAGTGGCAGTAGAAAACTAATACAGACTTTCTCTTTAAATGCGCTACTTTGATCATGACTTTCCCCTTTATTTACAGTTGTTTTGTTCTTGAACAATAGATGGTGCTAAGCATCCATGTTTCTAGTGTTGTCAGCCAGATCCTCCCATTTAAAATAACTAGGGCCATACAATAACAGTTGAAGCAGTTGCTCCTGAAAAGTCTATAGATCACATTGTTCCAAATTCAGAATACCTTCATCAGGGTTGTAGTGAATATCAGGATGTTGGAGATTGGGTTGCTATCATTGAAGAGTAACTACTTATAAAAAGCCAAACAATAATGGAACATATCTTCTATTTGCTATATTGAATTGCCTACATTTCCTTATAAATATTAAAACATGAACTCAACCCCTTTTCAAAAACACTGAACACCCTCAGGCCACACAGTATATGAAAGTGAATTGGAGATCAGAAACCACAGGGAAAAGATGTCTGCAAAGTAAATTACACTACAGTTGTGTGTTTTTTCACATGTGCAACAATTAAGGAAAGGCAATGACAGATGCCATTCATGATTTTTCTTGCAAATTTTTCCACTATATATTTCTTATTAGTGCTGACTGAACAAATGCAACCTTATTTATATTTAGCTCCTAGTGGACATTTTATCTGTTTGACTATTTTAATAGTACAAAGTATGTGTATATGTGGATTTATGATATTTGATTATTCTAATTTTAAAGAGCATGATCTATGCTATGATGATAATATTTCTACCACAGTTTTATACTTAGTTCTCTTCACTTTAATTTAATAAAATGGGTGGTTGACACCTTGGATTTGATGATTAGTGATGTATAATGTAGCATTTTGGTACTTAAATTCATTATAATAAGAGGGAAAGGCAGTGGATTTGGAGGTGTTCAGGGAGTTGTGTGTTCGGAGGATTTAGGCAACCCAATGATCTCAGCATCAATACAATCACTGCTTTCACTCCTTTCATTTTGTAAATAGTAAATTAAATACACTCGTCTTCTGAGTGAAAGCAAACACGGCCCTGGAGGATGAATGCCTATCTTTCAACTGAGAGTGAAGGCAGCCAAAACACATCCACTCAAAAAACCCAGAAACTCATGGGAAATGAAGGTGGAATGCCCTGAAATTCTGAGACCATTGGCTAGAAACATAGATAATGGCACAAATGTCAGGGCACAACATCTAAAGTCAAGGAGCCGCTCTGGCTGGTGTAGCTCGGTGGATTGAGTGCGGGCTGCGAACCAGGCATCGCAGGTTCAATTCCCAGTCAGGGTACATGCCTAGGTTGCAGGCCATGTCCCCCAGCAACCACACATTGATGTTTCTCTCTCTCTCTTTCTTCCTCCCTTCCCTCTCTAAAAAATATAAATAAATAAAATCTTAAAAAAATTAAATAAAGTCAAGGAGCCATCTCATTTCTGTTTGGATAAATAACTTCTTAATCTCTTTTAAGGATAATTCAAGACTTTATCTGTTTGGAAACCTCCTCATCGCTCAAGGGCCAGTCCCAGGAAGACTTCACTCCTATGTAGGTGAAAATAAGGAGCCAGGGCAAAGACAGTGCATTTGCACAGTGTTTACCCCAAGCCGATGTTTATTCTGAGTGAAATTGTTCTCTGCTTGGGATCTTGAATTAGTGAGATTAATGTTTAGAAGGAATCCATCAGGTGACTGGAAAGAAATGCAAGTTATGTAGGGCCATTCAAGTGAAGAAAGATCTTCTTTAAACATTCAAATTAGCTTCTAAATTATATTTAAGTAAGGAAAAAGCCAGAGCTGTGATTTCTAATTGAGGAGCCAGGGACCTGGTGATAGTTTCAACTCTTAGCAGTGTTGTAAAATGTGAGAGTATTTTATTGTAAATCCAATGTCATGGGCAAAATGTTCTCACAACCCAGCACTAGGAATTTATAGAAAATATGTGCATTGTACTTGTATATTTCATAGGCACGAGGTGAGGAATTGTGTGTGGCAAGGAGTAGGGGTGGCATACTGGAGGTGGAGGTATAGAGATAAGAGGGCAGGTGGGTAAGGCTGGTAGCTAAGAGAGGTTATGAGAAATGTCTCACTTAAAACTGATTAACTGACCAGCAGAGGGACTCCAGAATTCACTCATTGATACAGTACTTCAGGCAAGAAATGTTTTAGAAGGCTTACATTTATACATACCCCATGCTAACTAGTTAAAATACAGATAAAATACATCAAGAGTTATTAGCCAGAGGAAAAAACTCAGAAGCTTAAAATTGAAAGCTTTCAAGACCATCAGTGAGGGTAGAAAAAAAGAACCTAATAACTGATATGAGAAATTGGTTAAACAGCTAAGTTTCACCTGTGTTCCGTGCTAATGATTTAAGACACTATTAGGCAGGCACTGTTTTATTTCACTAGATTTTCAGTGTCTCTCTCTGTTCTGCCAGAAGGTGTTGCTATAATATTGCTAGGCTTGGAAGACGAAGTCATGTGGCATGAAATGTGGTCAGGCTGGATAAAAATGTAAACCATATAAGTATACAGAATTCAGGCACAAAGATATCCATTATATGGGGAAAAGAGGGCTTTACAGTAGTAAGAGTCGCCACTATAAATAGTTCAGCAAAATCTAAACATGAAATATTTCCCCAGTGATATTTGTAGCCGTATAAACAGTAGCCCTACTTTTCATTAACTCACATTTCTTAATAAAGGGATTTCTGTGGGGTGAAATTTGGGCAAAAAATAGCAATGATCTGTAATTTTTTTATAACAGGGTGTACATGGAATAAAAACTGGAATTTAAAACCAGAAGATTTTTTTTACAAACACAGCTTTGCTTTCATGTATAAAGTTCCATATGTTGTAGAAACAAGCACTGTGGGTACACGACAGAAGACAAACTCACAAAGGACTGAAGAAACTGTAATACAGTTCTTTTTAAAAAATAGGATTTTTTACAATATTGGTAAACAAAACTCTAACTGAATACTTCTTTTAAAAATGTCTATAATCAGTCAAAATTTTAAAGCAGATTATTAAAATGAATGTCTTTTTTACTGAGTTAAAGATGTATTCTCTTCATACTTAATCCAGAATGTATTAATTTTACTTTCAAAATGCAGATGAGGGCAACTAATTTTTTTTTATGAAAAAGCTTATACAATGGGAAGAAAGATAAATCAAGCGTTTCAAACATGGTCCTACTTTTAACTCCAAGTGGGCCCAGCAAAGGTGAACGAACCAAAGATAAAGCAAAACGCAGAAATCCAGCCTCCTTTAAAATACCAGATTTTAACCTTCCTCCTGTCTAAATTAGTGAAAATGGATCAGTGGAGTTTGTAAACACCCTTTCTACCTGGTTTTGCTCAGTTTCCATTTCACTTGTATTGAAAATTTGGTCCCTGTGTGATTTTTGTCCAAAAAGTTTTCTTGAATCCCAGAGCTAGGCAAGCACACTTCATCTGTATTACTGAGCGCCCTGCAGCCATTTACACAACTGTACTTTCTGTATGAAAAGCAGGGCATTGTGCGTTGTTGGTCTAATGGTTAGCACTGGGCCAGCAAGCCAGAATCATGTCTGACTGTAGGACTAACCTGAACTGAGCTGAGCTGAGCTAAGACTAGGTAATCCAAAATCGTTCCATGGCAATCAGTTTTGGGTTTCCTTCAGTCCTCAATGGTAATGACCTCTGCAGACCTTTGTCAAAAAATGAGAATCTTATTTCTTAAAACAAAGCAAAGCAAACCCTCCAGGGATAGGCCTGATGGAGGAGGCCTGAACCCAGAAGTGCTTGAATGCTGTGCTGTGCATCAAACCCTACAGAAAAGCTCCCAATGATGTCAGTAGGATATGTCTAGGGTTTGAAATTTCCTTACTGATTTCTTCTTTGAGAGAGAATGAAAGGGTCTGGGGAAGTATCAAGTCTTCAAATAACCAGATTTCAAAGTTCTGAGAACTCCACGAACAACTTTGGAAGAATATAAAATACATTCTCAGAATAAATTTATTGTTTTTAATTTTAGATATGTGAGTGAAAGGGAAACACTCATATTATGAACTCAATTCAAGGAATGTTAAGCAAAAAAAAAAAAAAACCAGAAACCTTATAAAATTGCTGTAACGGTTTCTGGTTTTAGAGTTAAAAAAGTAATTATGAGACTTCTGAATAATATTTTTTTTTCAAAGTAAGCCAGAGATGTAATTGATTGTTTTAAATGTTTTACTCTATTCATTGTTTATCTACATTATGTTTTCCGTCACATATTTATATACTTTGCTTTAAACTAAGGCAGCAGCCAGTAGAACAGCCTTTCCATAACTGGGTGCTCTGGCTCTATTTGAGCGCCTTTGTTTTCTAAAACAAATTGAGATGTAATTGACATGTAACATTATATCAGTTTCAGACGTAAAGCATAATGATTCTATTTATGTATATACTATGAAATAATCACCATAACAATTTGAACACCCTCATTTTTATCATCATCTCTGATGTGTATGGAAAGATTCTTGATTAATCCTGAGAAAGTTCTAGTTCAATTACTAAGTCACAAATTGTTTTAAAGGGAAATATTTGTTTTGTTCCTATTTCATAAGTAACCATTTTCAATTTTATATGAACAACTTAAAAGCTATTATATATTCTCATGGCAACTTTCACTGATCCCAGAAGAAACTCAATAGTAGGTTTGATTCTGTTTGGGAAGGAATAAATTGCTTATTTTAAGGTTATTTTCTATCTATTTCTAGGCCCTTAAGTAGTCATGAACCAATAATTTGAACAATAAGAAGCAATATTTCCCTCAATGTGGAGATCAGATCCTGAAACTAAGGCAGCAGCCAATGAAACAGCTTCTCGATATATGAAAGATATTAATAAATGACTAACTTTGTGTAAAACATAGTGAGCTAGAGTTTTATACGTTATAGTTTTATTTATTTAAGGGAGAACTATGTTCAGTAACTAACATTATGACATGATTTGACAGAATTCTATATACCAATTAGATTAATTGAAAACCAGGCAAATCTACACCTAACTTTATGATAGGTAGGCATGAACTATTTATTCAACAAATACATGTTAACTGCAGACTGTGGCAGGTACTGTTCCAGGCCCTTGGGGTGCATGAGCAAACCACACAGAAACAGATCCCTGACTCCGTGGAGCTCATGTGCTGGCAGAGGAGTCAGGGGACAGAAGTCCATGAGGCAAGAGCTGGGTGAGCCAAGGGGAGGGAAGTAGGAAATAAGGTCAAAGGGGTTTGGTAGCCAGACCACATGGGCCTCACAGGTCACTGTAAGGACTTAGATTTAACTCTTAGCAAGATGAGAAACACTAGGCAGTTGTGAACCAAGGAGTGATATGATTTGACTTAGTTTTGAAAAGGATCCTTCTGGCTGCTGCACTAGGCATGAACAATAGCAGCAGGCCTGTGAGGAAACTGTCAGTAATCCAGGCAAGAGATGATGATGGCCTGGACCAGGGTTAGAGTGGTGGACATGGTAAAAAGTGGTTAGATTCTGGGTATATTTTGAAGGTAGAGACAATAGGATTTACTCTCAGATTAGCTAAGGACTCATTAGAGATATTTAGTGGGAGAGTTAAGGTTTTCATCCTGATCAGCTGGACTATGGAGAATACGGCAACTAGGAAGAAAAGGGTTGGTAACAATAAGTATGAACAACTTTTGTGGGCCAGTATATGTAAAGAGAGGAGACAAGAAATGGTATGCTAATCTCAAGAGAAATGGAGTAAGGAGAACATTGTTTTAGGTGGGAGAAATAATCACCTATTAATAGGCTAATGGGGATGGTCTAGTAGAGAAGGAAAATTTAATGATGAAAGAGAGAGGGGAGGATTTCTGCAGTGATGTCCTCAGTGGGCTAGGGTGTCTAGGATCCCGGCTACGAGTGAGGGTTTGGCTTTAACAGACAAGTCGATGGTCCATCTACGGTGACTGGCAGGAAGGTAGCATACGTAACTGAGGCAACTGAAACTCAAATGAAGTTCTATTGGACTCAGAATTCAAGCTTTATCCACTTCCCATGTGAAAGGAAGAAAAAATGGAGCTAATCTTAGCATTAAACCACCGGCTCAGATGTTTTATGTAATCTTTATAATCATTGAAACACAAGAAATGTCATGATATGTTAGGAAGCAGAGGCATCATAAGACCTCATCTGATCCATTGGGTGTATGACTGTTCCTTGAAGGTGAGAATAATATTGCCTATACTATCCTTATTTCAGAGTACTATGGGTTGTGAGGATCAAATGAAACAATACAGGTAAAAGAGTTCCAAGATCCTTTGCACTTCTCGTATCCTCTGCTTGGAATACTTTTGCCCCAGCTCTTTGTGCATGTCCTTGCATTTGGTTCTCGTCTCAGCTCCAAGAGGTCTTGTGTAGCCCCACGAAAATGGCTCCACACTTCACACTGAGTCTGTTGTTCTCTGTCCCATCTTTAGACTTTATTATCTTCCTAGCACTTACATGTATTTGAAATCATCTCCTATAATTGTTTGTTTATACATTGAGTCTCTTCTCTGCTGAAATATAGACTCCATATGGGAGAGCAGTCTATTTTTTTAATTCACCGGGGAAACATTGGTTAATAACATTATGTAATTTTCATGTGTACAGCATTACAATTCAACATCTGTATACTCTACCATGTGCTCACTGCCTGAAGTCTAGTTTCCTTCCGTTACCCTGTTTTCTTCCTCCCTGCTTGCCTCTTCCCTTCTGGCGACTTACAGTTAGGTTGCCTGTACCTATGAGCTTGTTTCTGTTTGTTTTGTTGTTTCCGTTTGTTACTTTGTGTTTTGTATTCCACGTACGAATGAGTGGAAGACAGTCTTGTTCATCATTTTCTCCCCAGAGCCTGGCACAGTGACTTGTACATAGTAGGTCTTCGATAAATATCTGTTGAGTAAGTAATTCAATGTCATTATTACCCTACTTAGAGATAACTTTCCAAATAAAATACCAATTTAAAAAAGATACTGAAAAGTTGTTACCGTCTGAAGTGTCATTACCTAACTGCACAGAGATATTTAGTGCAAACTTCCAAAATTGTTTCCTGACCATTATTCTCCTCTTCTGTTGTTTCCTTCCAAGTGAATAATCTTATCTGATATGCTTAACAACAGTATTGATTTATCACAGTGGCAAACATGAAAGAGTTGCAGCAAATTCCATGTCTTAGGAGACATTCAATAAATATTAAGCAAAGGAAGGAGGCCTATCTCTGATTTTAAGAGTGAGAATCTCCCTTCTTAGAGTAGGGCAATGCCTGCCTATTTATTTATTTATTTATTTATTTATTTATTTATTTATTTATTTATTTATGGCTTGATTACAGTAAGAAATGCTATGAGCCAAGAGAATGTCTAAGAAGGGAGTTTGGGCCCAAGACACAATGTGCTGTTCTCCCTTCTAAGAGGGATTTCAGAGATAATCTTTGAACCTCCTTAATCCTTACCAAGTGTTTATGTGATTGTGTATTATTTCAATTACATGCTGTGGTCATTAGACATTTGCTTCCAAAGACCTGGTTATTTTCCAGTTGGGGCCAGTATGCTCCACACAACAGAACCGGTCACAGCAAAATTAACACACAGATTTTGCTAATGGGTAGACAGCAGGGAAGGTGAGAATAGATCCAGTACACTTAATAATAGATGACTCCCAATCTAGCAATAAAGTGGATTCCCAGAAGGACTGTAGGATAGCTTGTATTTTCCAACATTTCTTTCTTTAGTCTGTGTGTTAATTGATGTTGTGTGGCTTATGGTTATATTTTTTATAGTAGAAGAAAACATTTCTCTTAATCCAAATACTATAGCTGTGTTGTATGCTTTTATTTCTTCCTGTCTCCTTTCCTTTCTTTCCCCCCCTTTCTTCCTCCCCTTTCCCTTTTTCCCTCCCTTCTAGTCTTTCTCCAATGCTTTTCCTGCATAACGAGGTCTTTCAAGAAGCCTGTAATCCATTCTTCTTAGAACGTGGCCAAGAAAAGGAGAATAAATAAAAAGTAATAGCAAGCTCATCTCACCTACATTTCTGTTAGAAAGAGGTTTCCATCATCTGTTTGCTGCCCCAAGTGAGCATTCAGAGGCCTGTGTGTAGCCGCTGAGATAAGAACTGTGAGTTATGCTTCAGAGTTGACTCTGACCATGACGATGGCCCATCAAGCAGCAATGTGAGCAAAAATCAATCAATTTCCTCTCCTTCTCTACACTAGGGCATTGGAGTCTCAAAAGGCAGAAATTTCTATTGAATTCTCTTAATTTACCAAGAAGACATTTCCAAGGAAGGCCATGTGGATTTGAAGCAATGAAAATCAAGTTCATTTTTTCATGGAACTGTAAAATACAACTGCCTCTTCATCTTTCATCCATCTTTCTAGCCTTCTGTACAGCCTGTGTTATTCCTTGTGTCTCTGATTATAACTGTTTGCTCACCTTCCTCACTAGACTATTTTAGTTACTTTTGAATTTCCAGGGAATCCATAGTGTGGATCATATAATAGGTGCTGAGTAAGTGTTTGAGTAATACATGAGTTACATTAGAATATACTTATTATTGAAGTCTGTGCTAAATTCTGTTTTTAATCACATAATCTGCCACTATGCCCCAGGACTGTACGCCCCAACTGCTCCCTCAGTGGCTTGACCTAGAAAACAGTGCTGTTTTTTAACAAAGGGCGATAATATATACAGGGTACAAGCTACAGACTAATTCACATCAAGTAGGCTTGCAAAAAAACTTTCATGTGTAACCACCGACACGCAGTGAAAAGTTCCAGACACAAAATTGCAAGGACATTTACATGGAACATTACCATTTTCAAACTGCTTTCACTCACAACGAAAAGGCTTTACATTCAGGTGTATATCAATATGAATGACATCTTCTTGCACAAACACAAAAGCTTCTGATGTCTTCTCTTTCATTTTAAAGAAGGACAAGTAAAGTCAAAATGACATCTAATTCTTCCTGCGCCAGTGAGGTATAGCTGATGCCAGGGACACAGGTTTCTGGTGTTGGAATCAAACGTAGAACATAGCCTAGGTGTGATCTAATAGCGTTTTACCATGTTGCCAATTCTATTCCATCCTCCAGGTTTGGAAGGGTCGCTACTTGGACACTGCATGAAATCGGGGCATGCTGGAAGAGACTGATGGGTGAGTGGAAGTTAGTATGGCTGTGCTTTTATCATCATTAAAATCAAGGTTTGTGTCCCTGTATTTTAAAAGATGAGGGGGCAAAAGCACTCCTGCACTAGTTTACAACAAACTCACAGAACACATACAATACGTTCATAACTAGACCATTAATTTGTTGCCTGATACTGGCAACTGGTGACCAATTTGATTTTAGCATTAAGTCTTCCACATTCAAAGAATGCAGCGGTGGACACATCACTGGCCATATAAGGAATTAAAGTAATTATGTTAAATTTTTAAAAGAGAATATAATTGTAAACTGTGACTTCCTCATTGCTTTGGATAGAGAGTTCTGTTTATTTGTCACCCCTCTTCAAAGAAAACAACATCCAAGCCAGTGAGGATGAGGATGTAAGTCTTGTACAAACAGTACAGCTTTGCTTGAACTTTAATGGGGCAGAAGCAAGCAGGTCTCTCTGCCAAAGTTAGTACTTACACGTCTCTCGTAAAACTTTGAGAAGACACTTTCTTATGCAATGCAGATTATAATGTCAATGGAAAAATGCTTAATCGGAGAATCAGGAATCGGGCATCCTGAATATTAGCTCAATGGGTATAACTTAAAATTCAATCTCATGACTAAAACTTAAAAATCAGTCACTAATTTCCTTCCATTCACCTCCTTTCTTACCATTCTTACGGACAAATGATCAGTAAGGGAAAAAGTGTCCAAATGCACATATTTGCCCAGTTGGAATGCAGTGAATATTTTTTTATGTTTAGGAAGAACCTTATTCGTGCTGGTAGTTTTCAAAGCAATGGTTTCTGAAATCCTTCAGAGCAGAGCAACATACCGAGTGTATATATTATAGCTTTTTTACCACATTTGCCGGGAAATAAATTCTATGTTCATGTGGCTCCTGTAGCCACATTTATCCAGCCTTCCATTTTCTTTTGCCTGGGAAGTAGGGTAGACGCTTCTTATAACATGGTTCCCCTTGAGCCTCATAGTGAGTAAGGTAACTAACTGAACTAAACACTTAAACATCACAAGTCTCACCTGCTGAACAGCAGTTTTGTAGACTTTGGCAGTGGCATTCAGCTATACTCAACTCTTGACTGGTCATGTGAGTGGGAAATATTGATTATTAAGATTGGAATTATTGTACTGTTTTCCACTCAAGATCCCTAATTGGAGGAAAGTGTAGGTTCAAGTTTAGAGCATGGTCTATAGTAGCTACTATTAGAGAGAATTTTTTTTGACATATTTTTTCTTCTTAGTGTATAGGAATTATGCTTTAAAGTCTATGTCAAAAATCTGTTGGCAATTCAGTGTTTTTAAACAGACTATTGGATTGCTTTAGTTTAATTTAGTTTAGTTTAAGGGCTGAGCAAATGCAGCTCAAGCCCATTCTTCCAGTGAAATGTCTCCCCTTAAGCCCTAAAGCAGCCTGAGACAAGGACTTGGATACATGTAGTTTGTTGGGAAGGTAAGGGTAGGCAGAGTGAGAAAGGTGGGAAGGAGAACAGCCAATACAGGATGCATCACTGAGCTGCTGACTCTTGCAGGCATCTGGAGCTCAACCCTCTGTGTTACCATGTGTATATCTCTTCAGAACTATTCCTCTGAAGGATGGGGAGGTGGGGCACTTTTCCCTCATTAGCTGTGGATTTTTGCCAGAGGCATTAACCATGCTGCATTTGTGGGTCTTCCCTACTTGCAGCTTGATCAAGTTTCCGAGGCTTGGGGAAAGGGCTTGAGACAGAAAATTGAGAGGCCCATTGGGCACTCAGGCTGCGATGCTATTAGTTTGCATGAGAACTGCCCCTTTCTGCTGCAGGTGACATCTGAGGTGAGTGAGGAAGACACACTGCCAACCATCAGAAGCATGCACTTTGTCTTCCTACATAGAACAATTGAGCCATGGCTGAATAAATTTTATTGTAACATAATTTTCTCAATGAACTGCCTAGTAAAATGAATGCTCCAGGCAGCATATCTATCCTTGGGTGTTGAGTAGTGCTGGCAGACCCATTTAGAAGCTCAAATACATGCTAACTGGAAATTGTGGAGGGAGATATGCAACTTGCCTAGGAGTTCTCCAGCATGCTGGGGACAGGCAGCACTCAGTGGTGCCAAAAGAGGAGACGGCAGCTTCAGACTTGCTTTGCATCTCTTCCCTTAGCTTTTCCAAATTATATTAATTTCTTTCCTTTAGCTCCTACTGTAGAACAGTCATTCCATTTTCTTTTATGTAGTTATTGATGAGAATATCCAGGTGCTTGAGACATGAACATGGATTACACATCTCATAGAAGACCAGAAACTTGGTTCAGGCCCTCTAATTCCAAGCCCAGTGGGCTTTCTGTGAATAAGGACAACCTCAGATAAACAAAAATGAGGTGAAAGTTGGAAAGCCTATGTCCAGATGAATTTGATCAAACAGGTGTGACACACATGACGATGTGCTCACAGTCTGGGGAGCTGTGTCAAGGAAGAAGAACCCAGGGGATGAGTCCGAAGAAGAGGGTTTGGGTCGCATCTCTAACGCTTAACAGCAGAGAAGAAAACACTTGTTAAGTGTTTGCTCTAAGGAAGGCATGTACCGAAGCCTTTTATATATACACTTGATTGCTGTTTTTTATGGTGGTTGCATTTTATAAAGTTGCCATTAACACTGAATTAGTAAATACTAAACAATTGCTCCTATGACAAATACCAGGTTAGGTTCCTATAAGCCCCTGGTCACAACATTTTTGCCAACCGATAAATACATAACCTTGTTTTATGTGTTTCTGTTTAAAGACATTTCATCTATATAATATTGATTTGTTAACATTGAACTCATGGTCAATAATACTATAGTTCACACCTGAACAAATCTTATCTCACACATACATTTCCTCTGAAAGGCGCATCATAGCCTTCTTATGCTTGGGAACACTACACAGCACTTCAGCCATATGCTTAGTGAGCAATATAAATAGTGAAATCATCAACAAAAATACAAAACTGTAAAAACATGGCATTCAATATACCATGAAAAAGACCCTTGTTTACAGTATGAGAGCTGACAAAAGAAGGCAGAGTGTCACCTTGTTGGACCTCAGCTGGGAGACACTCAGGTGACTCAACTGTTTGCTGCTCTGCTCTTGTCTGTAAATGATCACAGGAGCCCTGAAGGATGGATTTTGGGTTACAAATAAATTTTAGCAAGGACGAAATTCACAAATAATGAGGATTGATTGTACATATCTCTCTTATTTAATCTTCTCCAAAATTCTGGGCAATATATTGCCCTCTAAATCTTCTCCTCTAAATTTACAGGAGAAGAAAGTGGGATAAATGGTCCTAAAGCACAACACTAATACGTAAACAATGGGAATCTTGTATCTATTATGTTTTTTTCCAATTCAGTTGCAAATAATTCAGCATGTGTCTTAAAGGCAATGTCTCTTAAAAGAAAAAGCATAAACACAATACCACTGTCACACCTATAGCAACAATCAGTTCCTTAATGTACAAAAAAAAAGTCACTGTTAAAATTTCTCCACTTCATAAGTTTTTTTTTTAAACAATTGGTTTGTTTGGGTCAGGATTCAAATGTGTTTGGATATCTTCTAATTCTGTTTTAACCTATAAAAAGTTCTTCCTCCTTCTTTGTTCCCTCCCTTGGAAGGGACAATCTCTTATTGAGATTGTTCTTATTCTCTTTGAATTTTAATTTTTTTTCTGTTCTTCACATAAAAATGTAAACACTATGAGGGCAGGAGTATTTGCCATTTTGCTTACTGCTCTATTTCCTTGCCTAAAATAGTGCCTAATTAATAGGTGCTATTTGATAGCACCCATAATCAATTAGTGTTTGTTGAATGAATTTCTAAGTATCACTGATACATTGACTAGAGTTAGATTTTGTTCATGAATGCTGTCTTAGTCAGTTTGTGCTAATATAGCAGATTACCATACACTGGGTGGCTTAAACAACCCACCATATTTCTAACAGTTCTGGAGGCAATGAAGTTCAAGATCAAGGTGCCAGCAGGTGCAGTGTTTAGTACCACTTTCTGGTTTGCAGATGGTTGTCTTCTCATTGTATCCTTTCATGGCAGAGAGCAAAGAGAGGAGCAAGCTCTCCATGAGACAAGCTCTCATGTCTCTTTTTCTAAGGGCACTAGTCCCATTCATGAGGATTCCATACTCACGACCTAATTATGTCCCCCAAGGGCTTCATCTCCTGATACTATCACATTGGGGATTAGCATTTTGATATATGAATTTTGGAGGGATGCAAACATTGAGCCCATAACAAATACAGTGGACTGGCTAGTTACATTGCCAGCCAAGTCCACCTTCACCTCTAAGAAAAATTGTCACGCCCATAGTTCTCTCTACTAAGAAAGATGCTTTGAGCTTTTTCTTAAGCAGGGTAGTCACAGTTTATACCTTAGATCTCCTCCATCTTCTCTCTAGATACACCAGAGTCAGGCATCTGATCCAAAGTTAACCAAATCCATAGTATTACTAGTGATATATCAGATGATGGCCTGGCAAAAAAATCTCTGCCTACAGAAGACCAATGGGGGCATACCATGCAGGACCAAGAGAAAACTAATACAATGAGTAAACCAAAGCTATGTGTGTGTACAGAAGCTATCAAAAATAGGAGCCATGACATAGAAAAGAAATGACATTTGTTCTAGCATGATAATTGTGGCTGGTAATGGCAGGAACAAAGGGAGCAAAAACAGAGAAGGGCTGAGCCACTTACTGGAAGGCTTTGATAAACTTCTGTGCCCTCGGACAGGTCTTACTTAGGTCAGGTTCCCTGGAAACAGACTGAGATGGAGATTTGTGTGTGGGAGGTTTAGTGGGGACAGTTGTCTGGGAAATTGGGTATGGTGAGAAATGAAAGCACTGGTAGGCAGAGGGAGAGACTGAACTCAGATGCAGTGGCAGCAGGGTCTCATCTGATCCAATGGAAACTCTGGAACTGAGGGGGCCCGTCAAAGTTGTGCCTAAGTGAGGCAAGAGGCAGAGACCTTGAACTCTAACGTAGACCAGCCTTTGTTTGAAGTCTATTTCCTAGCAGAGTGTGTAACTTTGAGCAAGATGGCTACCTTTTACCAAGGGCACTTCCTGGAGAGAGACTCAGTTATGCATTATCAGCAGTCAATACATGGGAGGGTGGGGTCGAGAAACTCAGTCCTAAAAGGAGAGTTTGGACAGTGAACACTGGTATCCACAACACGAAGTGACAAAATAACTCAATTTCTAGAGCTGCCTTTGATTCTTCTTGTTTTTTAAATTATGCTTTCGTTTCTGTGAAGCTCAAGTACATGGCTGTCCTTGGTTCCCCTCAAGATTCAGGTGTTTTGGGTACAGATCCACATAAAAGCCTTTAATCCTGTTTCCTGAGGCAGCTTGAGTCTCAATACCTAACAGGAGGAGAGAATGACTTCTAGTGAGCACTAAGGGGAGGAGCATGAACATGAAAGGATTGGTGCTGGAAGAAGACAATTAATCAGCTTTAATATTAATAGGCTTATGAACGTTAAATCAATATTCAACCTTCCTGTTTATGAATGAATTCACTGAAATCTATGAATTCTGTACCTGCGTAATGGGTATTGAATCTTTCTTTATGAGAATTTCAGAGCGTGGAAATATCCATTGAGGGCAAGGTTTAGATTAATTTTCATGACTAAAAAAGATCATTTTAAGAAAGTTGCCAAACCACTGAAGATATTTAGACTGAATCAACCAAATAATTTTAAGAGAAGTCTGTCAGCATGGCCTGTTAGCACAAGGATGACCTTTGGACTTAGGGGGGCCCCCCGATATGACTTCTGGCTCTGTCACGTCTTACCTTGAGCAAGCTCCTCAAGTTCTCTGTGTCTCCAGTCTTGGTTTCTAAAATCAAAATTACAACGCATTACTCAAAGAGCTGTGATGAGAACGAAATGGAATAATAGATGTCTTCTATGATAGTATTTGCTATACAGAAACTAGTCTGTATATGGTAGCCATCCCTTTATGTTTATGTTGTCAGTCCTTAGCCCAGAATCCCAATTCATCTTGTTAGCAACTGAATGTAATTAATACTTGTGGAATTGATTTTTCTTCATCGTGCTGCCAAATTCCAGGGGCTATAGAGCTCTTTTGGGAATGTGTAATGTTGGGGGTCCAGTAGGGGAGAGACTAGAATTCTTACTTCAGCTGTAGCCTTCCTATAAATCAAACCCAGCTAAGGAATTTCTTTGGCACAATCTCCTGAAAGTGGATCCACGTGGAGGCCTCTCTGCCAATGGCTCAACTCTGGAAGGATTTGGTTAATTAAGCCGCATTTATGGCTTACTGTAGGTGTTCAATACCTACTGAGTCTTCTTTCCGTCATTTGGTCCAGCACATCTCTTGAACTCTTCAGAATCCCAGGAAGATGCCTTGAAATTTTACTAATCTCACAGGGAATTCCTGAAAGCAATATACCAATGATGGATGCAAATTCCATAAATTGTCAGTGTCTAGTTTCCCTGCTGCGCTCTCCAGGTGCTAAATTATTATGTCTCATGGTCAGAGTTGGGTCTCAAGCAGTGGAAACTTCTGTCACAAGTGCTGCTCCAGGGAATAATATTTCTGGGTTTTGGTCAGTCCTGTAACAAAAACTATAAAACCCCCAGCAGAATGTGAGGCAAACACCGGCACCCTGGGGGGCCGTTTTGAGAGCCTGCATTCAAGTCTGTGGTCTCCAAGCACAGAAAATAATCCTGAATTAGATGTGTTCTTATAATCTAGGGAAGGCCTTTTAAAAATGTTGGAACAAATAGTGTCCCAAATTGGTTCCGTAATTAAGGTATGCAGAGCTCGGCTGCAAAGATCCCTTACGTCTGTTTTAAGGGATGCTGTTAGTGAGCAGATAATTGTATAGAGTAGCAGTAGAGCCATTAGAGGAGCTTAATCTGTACAGAAAGCTTTGGATATTAGCTGCTTCTGGGACATTGCTTCTACAGTAATGTCTCATCTGCAGATATTACCTCAAATGTGCACTTTTCTCCATTATATTTTATTTTTTAAAGCCAGAGAGTTTGCATTTGGGTACAGTTTTGTAACAGGATGAATAGGTACCCAAAAGATATTTTGATTGCTATGAAAGGTAAAAACATAATGAGAAAACTAATAAAGATTGTGAGGATACAATTCTCATGACCTGTTAAACTTGTGTGGGGGGTGGAGAAGCAGTCCCAGTGTGGCCCTAGAGAGAGAAAGTTATATTTTGTTTAGAGTCAACCATGTGCCAGACACGTTTTAGGCACTTTATCTTATCCTCAGGAAGTTGGGACAACAAGGAGGTATGAAATTCAAAATGAGTCTGGGAGCTTGGTTTTTCCTCAGGGTTTTGGTGGAGAACAGATTAAACATGGGAGTATGGCTGAGAGAAAAATATTGAGGACAAATATTCCTTCTGGACAGTCAGCTTCCAGCTTGTTTTACCCGCCAAATCTCTCTGATTTATAATAAATGTATAATAATTCTCGAACAACTAAAGAATAAAACCAACACACCTCAAGCAGTGACAGGGTTAATGAGAAAAAGTATTCAAACTCTTCACTCAGTCACCTAAGTAGTGTGGGAATTATCATCATTATTAATTTTTTTAGTGTCCACTCATGTTCATGTCTTCCAGCGCATCCCCTCCACCCTGCACATACCCTGCACACACGCACTTTTAACTTTTATAGTCTAATTTCTTGTAGAATGGACTGCGTACAAAGACTTGGTTAAAAAACCTCACAAAACTCCTCCCTGCTTATTGCAATATTTATAAAGTCCTTGCTTTTTGATACACTGTGAGAAGGGCTTAGTAAAACAAAGGACATCATAATTTATTGTTTTAAGATTATTGATTCAATAAATTAACAATAATTTCCATGAAGGTTTGGAACCCGGGTGCCATAAACGTTTATTTATTTCTACTTTAACTAGCATTGATTAGAGTATTCAAATTGTCCCAGTGCTCTATAATCACTCTTTATAGGTGAAATGCCCTCCGCTGTGCAGGAGACAGTAAAATAAACATTCAACCAGAAGTGACAATGGCTCCTTTAAAAACCAGAAACACTAGATTTCTTTTTCAGGAGGGAAAGAATAGTTCAGATAGTGTTTTTAATATGTGCTGTATGTACGTTGGACCCTGCTCTCTGATATATTGCAAGGACATGGTTTTAAGAGGCTCTTGGAATTGTTAGCAAACAGGTAGGCTCTATATGATGATATTTATATCCCATACCTCAGATAAAGAGATTTTGTTGTTGTTGCTTGGGTTTAAAGTATCATTATATATTGTGTTTAAGAACTAGGTGTTTTTTTTTCTTTTAACACAAGTATTGTTTCAGTGCTTTTTGTTCCTTAAGTGCTTACTAAACCTTCAAGGTGACTAGGTGAGGGCATTGTAAACTGTTAATAACTGGGAACAAACAGGTACTGCTTTTTATTCCATAGCCACGGGGCGGAAGAGATGAGAACAATGGGCAAGCTAGCTCATTAGGCAGCACGGGCCTGCGCTTGGGTCTCTCTGGTCTTCTGGGTCGGTTCTCCTTTATAGCATACCAATATGATAGTGTAATGTTTTGCTTTCCTGTATTCACCCATTCTGTCTCCCTCCTCTTTGACATCTGGATAACATGTCTTATTTCTGAGCCTTAATGCCACATTTTCCAATGTGATTTCTTCTCTTTTCCACCAGCAAGAAATCTCCATGCTGAAATATGATTTAGATCCAGGCATTTGCAGCAATTAATAAAAATGAAATGAAATAAAATACAATAAACCTCTTAGTAACCAAAGGCTTATGATTTACATAGGCTTTAAATGATTGTTGGTGTTAAATTGTTTCTCAGAATGCAACTCAGGAATTTGAAGTTGTCAGATTAACTGCTGTATTTATTGGTCTGTTTGATTAGGTGAGCATAGTTTATATTCCCTCTTGGAGACCTAAATAGCAACCATTTCCTACCAAAACAGCACTGAGAACAAAAGCCCCATTCACAGGGCAGCGGGCACTGCTCTATAGGCCTTTGTGTCTGAAACAACATGGTTACTAAGCACCTCGAAAGGAAAAGGTGCAACTAATTTTTTAAATGTACGCGTAATAGGCAGAAAGGAATCACATAGCATACCAAACAAATATATTCTATCAAAAAATGAACAGAGCATTTTTTGTATTGCTGGCCTTTTTTCCAAAACTGTAGTAAAAAGTCACTGTGGTCATTTTTGAAGGACATCAGACAACAGAAGGCAACATTGGCAGCGATAATCTGCTCTCATCATATTAACCACTCACAAACACTCTCAGGATTGATTGATATTCTCTTAGCCAATAACCCTGTTTTTGAGAACCTTCCATAGGCCAGGCTCAGTACTAAGCACGGGAGGCATAAAAGCTAATGAGCTCCCTTTCTCCCTTGCTGCTTAGTCCTACAGCTTACCTCCTAGTGCTTGGACAATATTGTGACACTGATTATTTCAGTGACTAAGATGAAGTACTTAGGAGGGGTGACTTCTTGGAGAAGATGACCTCCAAGCTGAGTCCTAAAAGCAAGGCTGGGGCAGCACCTCCAGGTAGAGGTCGTTACACCAGCGAAGGTTAAAAAGTACCAGGATCTGCACAGGAAGCTTTAAGAGGTTCCTGATGCTGAATCATCAGGTATCACTTAGGACTGACAAAAGAATAAGAGAAAGGTAAAGCTGGATCCATAGAACACTCCCTGTGTCATGCTGCATAGTTTGGACTTGATCCTGTAGGAAGAGACTTGTGAGCCCTTTAAGGATGCTGAAGGTTTGAATGGCAGGGAGGCAGATAAAGCTGACCGGTCTGCACAGTTCCAGCTCCAAAGTGATCAATTGGTTAGTTGCACATTTAGGGTCCCAAAGCAAATCTCATCTCACTAGTAATATATATTTTCTTGAACTGCCTTTCCTTACTTTATTGTCTACACTGTTTGAATTCACCAGATAGCCACTCAATATTTTACTTTTCTGGGAAAGTTAATGCATTATTTATTGAGAGAAATCATTTGTCACCCAAAAAGATACACACCGATCATTTTATGGAAAGACTTTTGAATGGATAAACATGTGATAATCAACACAGCTTAGCATCTGGAGAGTGGTAGCCTTGAAGAGTTTAAAGGAAACTCAGAAGCACCCTTCAGGGTCAGGGGGAGTAATAAAAATTGCATCATAAAATTTTTCAATAAGTAGATAAGCACAACCTGGTCTTCCCCATCTCAGCTGTCATATTCTGGAGTTATTTTCCCTCTAAAATTCTTTCAGATGAAGGAGATATCTCGGTGAAGCACATACTCTTAACAGTTAAATATCTTGAAAAAAATGCACATTTTAAACATATGTGTTATGCCATTCAGATGTAAAGTATTTAACATCTGATTCTCAAACTGATCACTTCAGTTAGTCCAGTGACTTGGTGAGGCTGCTGTGTGCATTCGCCTGGCCTTGCTCTCGAGCTGGACCGTCACTCCACCATCGGAGAAACACATACATGGGGCAGAATGGGAATTCAGGATATGAATTAGGATGGACTCCATATACCTCTATTTTACGGTTATCGCCTCTTCTCTGAGGATAAGAATCATCCCGGGTGCTTTCTTATGTTTGCAGATGATTAGATGCGCGCTCTGTAAATGTTGGTTCGGTGAGTCTGGTTTGGAGCCCAGGAATGCGTTTTTGTCAAACACTCCAGGTGTTCCTGATCTTCAGGGAACTTTGGGAATCATTGCAAAAATGATTGAGTAAACTGAGTAAAACAGCATTTTTCAACTCACCATATATTATTAAGCTTTAAGAGGAATGCTGTAATACAGGGCCTTACTGAACATCAAAATAATGAGGAAATAGTTGGGGTTGCACATTCTATAATTTTCAAGCCACTTTAGTAGAAGGAATGATGGCAGTATAAAAAGCAACTGTGCCAAACTTTTTATTGGGTCTCCAGATTGCTAAAGTAAGTACTGCCAATTAGATTGGGATAAAAAACTGTGGGTCAGGCTATATTTTCTTTTCATTACAATGTGAAATAAATTTGTTAACCAGTGCTTTAGTTAACAAAAATAAATCCTTTGTTTCTTTCAAATACACTTTATTACATGCTTATGACAATGGAGGTTATCTTTCGGGTCTGTGGTACCTGCCATGTAATCTTCCACATCTATCCCATTTTTCCATTGAAGCCATCAAAAACAAAACTCACTTAAGGCAGAGAAAGACATGTTTTTCAGCAATTGTTTTCAAACTATTTTTCTATCAGCTGCAGTTTCCCCCCAAGCTCCAGCATTAAGTGAGCAGAGGCAGCTTTATTTTCAGTGGGGGCTATAGTAGTGGGAGGGGTGGGCAGGAAGGTGTCTCCAGGGTCTTCGCCGCTCTAAATCAACACCTGCAGAGTGCACCATCCGTCCTGTGATAGGAGAGGAGTATTCAAGGTATTAGGATACCAATAAGTTGATGTTATATGGAAAATGTTTTGGTAACTCCTAAAACACCTCCACAGACAATGCAGAGCAGAGTTTGAAAAACTCGGCTAGAGTTTCTCAAGGATGATAGCCTTGGTTCATTTAGTCAACTCAGTGCCTACCACATGCCAGGTCCTAAAAAAAGTTTTATTACAGGGCATTTTTATGATGTGTTATGATAGAAACTTTTAGTTTATATCTTTTCACAAAGAATGATTATGATTTTATTAAGGGACATAGGATCTGTGAATAGAATGGCAGAGAATGTTTCTGCTTGATTGATAAAGTGTACATGCACTTTCAGAATAAGACCCCACTGGTGGTGGTGATACCCTAACTTTGCGTATGGGCAGCCTCCAGTGTGCAGCAAGGTGAACTGGAATTCAAAGGCATGACTGTTGCCATAGCTGGCTTTGCACCGTACTGTGTGTAGGTGGGCATGCAAGAAAACTGCTAGTGTAGCATCTGGAGAGGTGGTTGTAATCACTCATCATATCAGTAAATTATTCATCTCATACAAAGTGACCGCAACTTCAACAGTAGCTTCTCCTGATAGATGTACAATTCATATAAACTATTGGAACTATATTCAGTGCGCACTGTGATTTCAGTTGCAATGCTACTCATGGTGGAAAAAATATGCCATACTTTTTTAAGCAAACAGGCTTCTTTTCACAGTGGACAGAGAATACTGTTAAACAGAGGAAATACAATATCCCTTTTCATAGCAAGAGATCAAATGTCTGAAGAAGAGTTTAATTTATACTTCCCCATGTGCCAGAGCTCAGACTGAGACATAGCAGCATTTCAGTACTTCCAATCAGGTCACAGTTTCCACCCTGGATGACTTCATCCCTTTTAAAATAGAATAAATGGAATTCCACATTATACTATGGGTAGGTATTATAGGAAATTAAAAGACGTATAGTGCTCAACACACTAAATAATTGTGACATTGAGCTGGGAAAATAACACTTATGCAACAAGTTCTTCTTGGGTATTATTTGTTAACAGAGATTTGAAAGCTAGAGATTTTGCTCTAGCTTTCCAGGAGAGCAGAAGAGAAGAGTTGCATTGTGGGCCAGGAAGTAAATTCTATGCAGTGCTTGCTCAGTTTTCCCTTGTAAAAGTACATGTAAACATTAGGTTAGATCAGAGATCTGACTTGATTTCATTGTCCACCAGCCCTGCAGTCTGACTCTTTGGATTTAGTTCTCTGGTTTTAATGTGTTGGCGATGGGGCACAGACTGAGTGAAGTCCAGCAGCTTATAGCTTGGGTTAGATGCAATTAGAGAGGTTGGGAGGAATCCTGTTCAGACAAAAGAAGGTTCTCAAGTTAAAATGTGACCACGCGCACTATAAAAGCCCTGAAATGTCATCATCCAATATGAGCTGAGTTGTTATTATAAAAACTAAAGTTTGCTGGTTCATATAAAAATTACCTAGAAGAGAAAGTATGAGGGCCGAAAGTAAGAGGGAGGCAGATTCTGCCCTGGAAGACCTTCTCTTCACAACATATATTTTGGCTGACTTTTGACCTTATTTATCATGGGTTTGTAAGTGAAGTAATTTGATGTGTTTCCTGAACAAATGAATATACACACTAGACCCGCCTGCAGCGGGAATATTACGCATAAGCCCTCTGTTGATGAGTGACAAAAATACATATTTTCATTCTGTTGTGCTCTTTACAATCACATTTGTGGCATTAAATGGTTGCAGTGTTGAGATTTGCCTGCCTTTTGAAAAGAGCCCAATGAGCAGGCCTTTCCTTGGGGAAGATTACTGCAGGAAAAATGAGGGTTCTGAGAGGGAGTGAGTACAAATCCATTGCAGGTGAGCCAGCACAATTTAATCACATAATATATTTATAATATATCCCAAGAAATTCATGTTTGCTTTGAATCTGCCTACCAGATAGGCCACAAGGAGATAGAAATGGCTTGCAGTGGTTTCTAGTGCCTAGAGCTGAGTGTATGCTGTGTTTCTGTTCACACATAATCAACAAACAAAGCAGGAGGCGGCAGCTGCTCCGAAGGATTCTAGGGAGAGAGATGTACAGGTGGGAGTTTTAAAATCTTGACATACTGATAACATTTCAGCAAGGCTTCAAAGCTTGTTAAGAAAAAATGACCTACATTGCCAGTATTTCTTTGAAATCCTAATCTGTTGCTAAAACAGAGCAAACCAAGTTCTCTTTTGTGAACTTGAGTAAACACATTCTTCATCACCATCAAAGATTGTGGCAAGAAGAGGGAAGGACCTGCCTTTGTGATTCAAGAGTCCTCATCAAGTATTCTGTGCATATTTGTGGGTACAGTCATGTCTTTCAAAGCACAACCCAAGCCAAAATCTTCTGGCAATCTCCAGGCTTTTAATGTGCGACAAAGCAGGGTGATGGGTTCAGGTGTGTAATTCGGAGCCTTTCTGTGAGTGAAGCACCAGATCAATAATCACACTGGCTCTTCTGGGGCACCTGCTTATGGAAGGAGTTCAGAATATTGAAGAAATAAGCATTACACAAACAGATGGGGAAACTAAAGCAATGAAAAGCTCTTGACCTGGCCAAAGTCGATATGATTGGTCAATAGAGGAGTGGAGAGCAGGGAACTTTCATTGTTGAACTCCCTGTTATGATACGATTTACAGAATCTGATGCCTTTGAGTTCATGAAAAGGGTGATCAGGGTGAGTCTTGAGGCCATAGAGACTAATGTGCTTTGCCACAGAGAACAGATTTTCTCCATTTACCTAAATTACAGTTATTGTTACTCTTTGTGAAAGTTTAAAAACAGGAAAAATGAGCCTCGGTCTCATTAGTAGCTTCTGTGGTACTCTTAAAAATGAGAAGCAAACTGAAAATGGGTTGGTGATAAAGACGGTGTTAGTCAGGGTTCTCCCAAGAAACAGAACCAATGGTGTGTGTGTATGTGTATGTGTAGAGGCACAAAGGGAGAGAAGAGAGGTATTTATTTTAGAAATTGGTTCATGTGACTGTAGAGGCTGGCAAGTCCAAAATCTACAGTGCAGGCCAGCATGCTGGTGCCGGGGAAGAGAGGATGCTGTAGTTTGAGTTCACAGGAAATGTGCTGTCAGAATTTCCTCCTCTTTGGGGAAGGTCAGACTTTTTCTATTAAGGCTTTTAACTGGTTCGTTGAGGCCCATCCACGTTATGATTGTATGAACTAATCTCCTTTACTCAAAGTCTACTGATTTAAATGCTATTTCATCTTCAAAAACCTCCATAGAAACATCTAGAATAATGTACAACCACATATCTGGGTACCATGGCCCAGCCAAGTTGACATATAACATTAACAATCTCAGAAACCAAGCAGGATAATTATTCAAATGGGAAACTCCCTAGGAATGCTATGCGCTAGAGACCTGGCTGCAGTTATGGCATCCTGATCTGGTCACAGAGGTCAGAGGCAAATATATTCTGAGGTGGATACTTTTCTTTTTTATTGATTATGGGATGGAAGTCTTCTAAAGTCATTTAGGTAAATTTTATACTCCAAAGAAAGCAATATCTTGGAGAGAAGGAATGTTGAAAAATTACCATCTTAGAATGATTGTACACACTCACATAGCATGCAAACACACATATAAACCCAACAAAAATTGGCCCCAAATTTGGAGTAAGCCATATCTAAAGGAAACCAGACAAGTGACAAAATAAAATTCAAATAAATATTCAAAATGTAAAAATCCACGAACAGATATGTAATTGAGCTCCTACTATATCTTGTGACTTGTTATCCTGATCTATCATTCCCTTTGGTAAAGGCTTAAACACTTTTTCTGTGTTCTACCTAGAAAGATGAACTTCAGATATTATTATTTTAACAAATCCTGCAGGTAGTTAAGTGAGAACTTTGCTACCTATGATATTTCTATATTACTTTTACATTAAAAGGTACATAGGTCACAGGCACCATCTTTTGACTGTGGGTATGTATGCTTCTACAGATATGTACTCTTCACTTTCTCCCTTACACACACACATGCACGCACACACACACACAGGCATGATTATGCCTTGATTTCTTGTGATTGTGATTTCTTCATTATTGTGATTATACTAATCAATCAACAGATATTTTCTGAGTACCCAGTGCTAATCTCCAGGAACATAATAAGGAACATGATGGTCATTTTTTATCTTATGTACAAAGTGGAGGTTATATTCTGGTGAAGGAGACAGATACAAAAAGTAAACAGACAGATATGTAAAATAGTTACAATTAGTGTTTAAGTTGAAGAAGATAAGGGAAAAGAGCTTAAGATGGAAATTAAGGAGACCTACATTAAATAGAGAGGTCAAATCTCTGAGAAGGTGATTTTGAGCTTGAAGCCCAAAATGAGAGCATTCCAGGCAGAGAAAACAGTCATTTGAGGTATTTTCAGGATGAAGGAATCGATACATTAAAAAAAAACCAAAACTGAGATATTAGAGAGGTCGACATATACTGAGGAACAACAGGGACAATATGAGTTGACACTGGGGCGGTAAACAGGACCTCCTAAGCCATGAGAAGGGCTTTGAAGTCTATACCAAGAACCATAGGAGATAGGAAAGCAGTGGAGTGATATCAGACAAAATTTATATTTTCAGAAAATGATTATTACTGCTGTATTGAGCGTGGCTTGGTGATAGGTTAGAATGAAAGAGGTGAGATCAACTGAATTTAAAATAGTCCATACAATGAAATGTTGGTGAATTTTCTGGGGTGGGGGGCAGAAGAAGTGTAGAAAAACAAACTTATTAAGATGTGTTCTTATTGGGGACCACCCTGCCTGGTCTCAGGAAGCTGTAATCCACTGTGACTTAGGCTGAGTGAGAGACCTCCGGACCAGGAGCCACTAAGAAGACAAAACTTATTTCCCTGGCATGAACGCTGCCTGTTCTGTGCTGGCCTTCTGAGCTTGATCAGTTAGCCAATGACAGGTAAGATTTCCCATGGAGGGAATCGCCTAAGACAGGCAAGATCATGAGAAGGCCTCAGGGAAGAGACTCACGGGGCTGTGGAAATGAGGGGGTGATCACATCACCCCCTGCCCCCTCAGCTATTATCAAAGCCTGAGTCTTTGTTGTGAGTAATCCAAGTCTCCTAAATGCCTTTGTCTGCCGCCAGGCCCAAGCCTGCAAAAATAGCAAAGTGCTTCAGTCCAGACCAAAGCCTGCGAAAATAGCAAAGCGGTTCAGTCTAGACCAGAAACGGCAGACTCCCAGGGTAATCAGGCCTTAGACATAGAATATGAAATACCCTGTGAAATCTGCTTTCTGGAGGGTGCTCTTTAATTAGAATATGAAGTCTTGGGCAGGAAACAGAATTAAGCTTTAAGTCTTGTAGTCTTTTTAAATGATAAAACCCCAAAATCTCTGGCTTAGGATCCCAGCAGGAAATCTGCCAGTGCCTTTCAAAAGCTAACTACTTGTAATTTTCAAACTGTATTGGTATTCAAGAATAAAACCCTGCTTGTGCAGGGGGGCAGGGTGCTTCCCAATGAGGGAGTGGCCACTCCGTCCCTACTTCCCCACAGAAAATTGCCTGTTTCTGTGTATGTTCATTTCTCGTGTTTCGATGAGCCATCCGCAGCATTGTGTGATCACTGCTCCCTGGAGAGCACGTGTCATGTTCTGGGAATGGGTTTCACAAAACATGCAATCACATGGATGTGGGGTATAAAGAAAAGGAAAAATCAAGGATGACCCTTATATTTCTCACTTGAGCAACTGAGTGATTAGTGGTGCAGTCTACTGAGAAGAAGATTGGAGCTTATGATGGGAAAACAGGTCTGAAGAGGAAATCAAGAATTCCATTTTGGATTTGTTAACTTTGAAATGTGTGTGAGGTATCCTATGTTAAAAAGCAATGTTCAATGTGAGTATGGAGCTCAGAAGTAAGGCAACATTTTGGAGTCATCAAAATGAAAATGGTATTTAAAGCCATGGGAAAAATAAGATTTCTGAGTAGATTATTTAGAGAAGGTAAGAATTTAGAGACTAGTTATAGGAGAAGAATCCAGCAAAAGAGAAAGGGAAGGAATAGCCAGGAAAGTAAAAGGAAAATTACAAAATGTGGCATTTCAAATGCCAAGGAAAGACATGATTTCTAGACAGAGGCAGTATTTACCTGCAAAAATACTGCTGCAAAATTGCATATATTGCAGATAGCAAAGAGTCCATTGAATTGGCAATCAAGTGGTCATGCCCCTCCTTTGAAAGTGCCTGGAGCAGATATCAGGTTTTAGAAAATTAAAGTATAAATAGGAGGTGAGGAAGTAGAGAGCAATGTACATAGATCGTCCCTTTGAGAGATTCATACATGAAGGTGAGCAGAAAAATGGGGTAACTGCAGGAAAGAGATGTGATTTTGTTAATGGTAGGAACCAAGCATATATGTTTTCTGATAGCATTGACTTCTGATGAGTGAGAAAGAACATCTGCAGGAAGCAAGAAGTAACACTTGAAACTGAAGAAGAGAAAGAATCAGAGGCACACATGGATGAATTCAATTGCAGTTTGTAGTATGACTTATCTGGAAAAAAACATTCTAATATACTTTTCCCTTTCTAACTCAAAGCCACTCTAAACAGATTGTTCAAGGTTTAAGAGAATAACTCAACCAATGAAATGATTTGATGTCACTGTAGTGTAACCTTTCAGGAAAAGAGAGATCATCACAGAGAAAGTATTTCAACTATAGTATTTCTTAGAAAGAAAATGTAAACATATCTTCAGTTTCCTGATTCTTCCCTTCTGAGTCTGGAATGCCCAGTTGATCTGCCTCAAGAAGCATATGGTAGAAAAATCCCTCTCCACTCTCTATAAAAACCAGCCCACAGTAACTGTGACATTCAGGCTTCCAAGCTCTCATGATTTCACGTGCTGATTTTAAAATAACCCTCTGTTCGACAAAATTTTAATCTCCAAATTTGGTGCTCAATTAATGTAACTTTCTTTATTGGTTTAAAACTTGCCTTCATTTGGACACGAGGTGAGAAACTTACTCTCAGCCAAACCAGGTCTCCTCCATTCACCTTGGGATTGTTTTATAAAATCTGGAGGGACTGTGCAGTGCCAAGATGTGGGAACAGAAGTAGACTAGTGCTCCTCTTCTTTGAAATTTATTCACGTTGTCATCTGCCGAGGTGCAGTTAATGCTATCTGGTATTTGGCCATTAGTCCGTACAGACTACTGCTACGAACTCCTTGTCCCTTGTAGTCCCTGGTGTTTTCAATGTCTGAGCTCCTCTAGGACACGGGGAAACATTCCACTGATGCAGAGCTCTGGATTGCAGCAAGCTCAGTGAAGCTGTCTCACTCCAAGTGCCTGGACACCTGTACAGGTCTGTCTGCTTTAAAACCTTGGGCTACAGAAAAGCAGAAAGTGGATTTCTCTCTGTTCTCATGTTCTTCAAATCTATCTGGGAATTTCTACTGACTTCCTCCTCAGAGCTGGCCTGTGGCGAGGGAGGTGGACAACCCAGGAGGCCCCTTTCTCTAGCAATGCACATTATAAACTCTGCATTTGGACTTATCTCTCCCTCACTCTCTCCTGAGTCAGAAAAACCTGTATTTAGTTCAACTACATGGTAGCCTGGTTCATTGTCTTCTTCCAAATCTATGGATTATGGCCTAATCTAAACTTTGTAACTTTTTAAAAAACAACCTTATTGAGGTATATTTCTGAGACCATACAACTCATTCATTTTCAGTGTACAATTTAATTATATTTAGTATATTTGTAGGGTTGTGCAACCACCACTGCAATTTCCAATGGAAACTTTTGAAAGCCAAGGGTTTGATTTTCTTTTCTTAGCATTGCGTTTCATGAGGCATTGGAAAAATACTTCAAGGAGGAAAAGAATAAGAAAATGCACCTGGGGAAATCTTAATTAATACATCAGAACAGTAGCCTGCCACAATGCATGGGTCTCAGTCGTCCATGACCAGACTTTGTCGGGTTCTTCAGTGAGGCAGGACTACCTGACCGTAGGGTACAACATGGACGCAAGGTGCAGCATTAAGCATGGTTTGGTGTGTGTGCAAAATCCTTTCATCTTTCTTTACTTTTGCTCTTTCCATCTTTAAGTTTATTTTTTTTGACATGGATTATCTAAATTCAGAGAATGAAATTGCACAGTGATACTATCTCTTAGGTCATTTATTCCCTCCATATGTCTGTCTAACATCAGCCTCAGTCTTATCTCATATAGCCTTTGGTCCAAATTCAGATTTTAATTGTGTTCTCTTGTACATTCAGGTGTGGAACCATATTAAGAGAACAGTTTGTCTTGGGGCAAGTTACACCTCTGTGACAAGGAATTGTGGGGTTACCACTGGTTTGAAGCACAGTATGATTTCAGGAGCCCGCGAGCCATGAACTCACCCCATGTGTTGAAAGTTATGCTGGAAAATGCAGGAAGGTGTTTTGCAGCTAAGCAATTTCATGCCATGGCTCAGTCAGTCATGAAGAGTCAAAACAGGAAATTTGGATTCTACCTCTACAACTTGTTAATTTGCATAGATACAGGAAAACCTGTACATTGATTACAATTATCTAGGTTTATTGTCATAAAACTAAAGAACCTCAACCTTGTCACAACATCTTGCTTACCACACTTTCCACAAATATGCAGCTAAAAAAGAAGAAAGGAGAAAACAGCTTTCTCTTTATGGAAATCTGGCACTTACACTTCTATTACTTGAGAATGGGAGATGGAGAAAGAAGTGAAAAGAAATATTGGAAAAACTGCCAGACTAGCCATTAGCATTTTCTTGGATCCTAAGCAAACGTCTGGCCACATTCAGCTTTTTGTTTTTGTTTTTGCTTTTGTCAGAGGTGAAGGCCAGCAGTGCAGGTAAAACATTTTACTCTTTCTTTTGCCAATATTTATTCCTTATGCCTGTTGAGCACCTCTGTCATATCTCAAGATGGAAATTCCCTTATGAGCAACATGATTAGAAATGCAATGAGGACTATTAAATATATTTGAATACAGACAGCAAAATTACCATGCAACCCGACTCAGGAGACCGTCTAAAACTATTGTGTGTGCATACGAATGAATCCTGCTGATACACAGTCCCTTCATCTGGTCCGCTATTTTGTCCTTCTTTTCACAACAAATACCTTCACTGTAAGTTTAGCCTCTTAGTCCTCCAGTAACCTGACTCGTAAACTTTCTCCAACATCAGGAACAAGCCCAGATGAGGAAAGAGAAGGGGTGAGAGAACGAGTAATAGAAAAGACCAAAAGGAACGAAATGGGCAATGAAGGGAAAGCTGAGGTTTGGAAAGCTTCTTTCCTGTGGTCGTTTTGGAGACAGGCCCCTGACACACAGAACTGCTCTGTCCCAGTGGCTCTGAAACTGAGGGTTCAGCTTTCACCAATGAAAAGAATATCCAGCGTACCTGTGGTTATTTGAAGATTATATGTGATATTTGGCGACTTTCTAATACGACCAGCCAGGGTTCCATTTTTATAAGCCCTACGCAATGGAAAAATCCAGATTTTCAGTTGAAAACTTCTCAAGAGCAGTACTCTAATAGCAACAATAGCTCATATCTACTAAGTACTTACTGTGCTGTGTCCCAGAATAATGACGTGCTGACTTTAGTATTATTTCATTCACTTCTTACAACAATCATACGAGGAATTCTCTATTATTATCCTTGTTTCACAGCTAAGAAGCTCAGGTTCCTGGAATTTCTTTAAAAAGCAGAGAGTGGGGGAAGTATTCCTCTCAGTTACAGCCTGACAGAATGAGTAATATAAACTTTGGGAATGAAATATTTTTAAAAGTTCCCAATTTATTTTCCATGTATCAGACACTTGAGTGCCACATGGAAACCCAAGAGCATGGCAAACTCAAGTCTCCCACTGGGAAAGCCAGGGGAGGCATCGTCCCACCTCGACCTGCCTGCCAGTCCCTCAGAGCACAGCACAGCTCCGTCGGAGCCCGTGGGGAGCCCAGGACAGCCCTTTTGAAATCAAAGCACTCTTCCCTGCCCATACTTGGGAATATTAGCTGTTAACACAACATAGCTTCATTAGTTATTTTAAAAAGTCCCAGACTTCAGTGGATTTTGGGCAGTAGAATAACTGAGTCTGTGTCTCTAAAGATATCATAAAAATGTGGGTAACGGGGGTTGGAAGTGTGCACACACGCACGCCCATACTTCGCCTTATGAAAGTAATCTCTTATGAGTGTCTAATGGTTGCTATCCAAGAGAAACAAAAATGAGGAGGTATCCAGAACAGATAAAACTGAGCTGATTAAAATGGAAACATTTACATATATTTATTGAAAAATGCTCAGACCACCTCAGTTATATTTTTTCTTTTTATTAAAGTATGATGTACATGCAAAAAAGTGCGTGAGTCATGAATATACAGCCTGGCACACTTTCACAAAGGGAGCACACCAATGTAACCAGTGCCCAGGCTAAGAAAGAAAACAGTACTGGGGCCGCAGAAACCTTCGTTTCCCCCTCCCAGTCACTGTCTGCCTGACCCCAAGGTAATCACTGTCTTGACTTCTAACCCATAGATGAACTGTGTCCACTTCTTAACAACATTCATAGAATCAAACAGTGTGTAGTTTTTGTGTGACTGCCTTTTGTGGCTGAAGTCTACATATTTCATTTTGTCCACACGCTTCAACTTATTATCTCTTCTATTGTTGGTAGACCCTGTGATAGTTTCCAGTTTTAGGTTGTTATGAATAGGGCTGCTATAAATGTTCTCATACCTGTCTTTTGGTAAACATATGTTTCTACTTCTGCTGGGATAGCTATAAATGTTAAAAACAGACTTTTACCTGTTTTATACTACCTTCTGGATGATACTTATCCCATGCCTTTCTGACTCTATTATTAAAACAATACAGTTGTATTTTTTTCTTTTTAATCTTGCCTCCTTCTGAACTTTGCTTTCCTTCTTCCTGAACTTTCTTTCTCCCTAAAACAAAACTGACCTCAGACACTGGGAAAATCTAAAATCCATAGCTCGAAGCTCATCATCTGAGGCTGTAATAATGAGTGTGTTGTTTTAAATTACTTTTCATCGTGGTCCATGCTGCTTTCAAAGGTCAGGCCTCCATCCCTTGTGTGTTCCGTGGGAGTGTGATGCATGTGACCGAAAGTAAAGAAGTGTCTGACACACTTCCAAAACAATTTCTGGTCTTCTTAAAATCATTTTTTTTTGAGGTAAAAGAATCTACATTTGAGTCTCTGAATCTAGCTCATTTTAATATGAGCCATTTTTGTATGCAAAAGACTGCTGACACCAGCAAGTTTTATAGTACTGATTACTATGGAAACATTTATCTATAAATATAAAATCCTTTAAAGCTTAGCCTTTTATCTTTATAGAAAAGGCCTGTTTATGTCACTTCTAAGATTCCAGCTTTAATGTAGACATGAGCTATTCTAATGCCAAACAAGATAACCTCAGTGTTGGAGCTGGCAAGCTTTGAAAAGTGGAATTTGTACTAAAACTATTTTTTGATAAAATATTAATAATAAAATAAAAATATTTGATGATGCTCACTTAAGCCTATAACTCTGGTTGAGTCCCTTTTATTGAATTTACTATTGTGACTATGTCTCACATTTTTTTCTCTTCTAATTCACCGTTCTACTCCATTCTTTGAGCAAGTGTACATGGGTTTATGTGTGTGTTTGTTAAGATGGCCAGCTTTATTCTTTGGCACAATTTTGGACTTTTTTCTCCTCAGAGTTCATGTAAAATCAGATGTGATGTTGTAATATCTTTGTTTTATCACTTCTTTTTTTTCCCTCTTTTACTAAAACAACAAAATAGATAATTGTCAAGCTTTCAAACAGTGCCTTATCAATGCAGTTTTATAGAACCCTAGACATGACAGAAATAAGGAGGGGAGAGGAGCTGAGGTGCAAGGGAAAGGCATGTTCTGCAATTTTGTGTGCCCACCAGTTACCACTGAAGAGTTCAGTGCTACATGGCACGTCCCAGGGGAGCTCTTCTCATCATGGCTGTGTGGATGGGAATGAGATGGCAAAATAAGCGTGCTTGTCACAACAGACCTACTTAACTTTTTAATTGCCAAATTCATACTTACTTGTCTTGATGGTACACAAGTAGAGGTTGAAAAAGGATCTTTAGACATCATCAGTTTAGGCATTTTGGATGTTGTCACAACACACTTCAGTTGCTAGGTCAGTCATTACTCTGAACGAAGTAAGGAGCCCATTGACAGAACATAGAATTGTAGAATTCCAGGGCTAGAATTCTGACCACCCATGTCTTAACTGGATTTTTTTTAAACACAGAAGGAAAAAACATTTAATAAATTTTAAACAATAAGGGTCACAGAGTCAAGTCTCTTTTTAGCATTCTCCTTTGATCTGCTGTTTTCTCATTCCTTGGAGCACCAGGGAATGGGGTTCAACTCTGGGATATTTGTCTAATGCTTCAGATAGCAGCAACACATGTGGGCTATGTGGTGCTATTAAGAGGCAGAGACAGGGCTGACTCTGAGGGAATTATTTCGTAAGAAGTGTTCATTGGCACACTCCCACCTTTGTTATATCTCTTTGCCATTTATCTCCACACTCCTCGCCACCCCGTCTTTCCTACTGTACACCAAGATATGCCTTACCCCTAAGATTAATTCAGCCTTGGTTCCTTAACCTATAACATAGAAATAATAATTTTATGCATTTCACGGTGTTGAGACACTTACCAGAAATAATGTCTATGATGTCTTTAGTCCCATAACCAGCACATGTTAAGGCCTCAACAATTGATAGCTTTTACTATTTCTGCTAACTGCTAAAGATGTAACCTATGTAAGGGAATTTAGAATGTAAAATAGGATTTAAAGATGGGAAAGACAATTAATGGATGGGATGGACATTTGCAAACAGAGAGTGTCCTATTCAACAATTATTTGGGAGGCATTTTCCATGGACCAAATCCTCTGCTTCAGGAGTAGAAATAAAGGAATAACACAAATTCATTTTTTCTTAACTTCCAGGAGCAAACAGTCTAATGAGGAAAGCCAATGATGAGCAATAACCACACAAATATTTGTATAATTACACTTGTAATAAAGTCAATGAAGGAACAAAATAAAGGAAAACATGAGCACACACATTATGGGGATCTAATTTCAAAAGTGTAGATCAGGGAAGTCTGTCTAAGAAATGTTATTTAAGTTGAGTTAGGCAACAAAAAGGTAGTGAGATGGGAGATTTCCTGGAAGCAGAAATAGGTATGTTTCTTGGGAGACTAGCCTTGGACAAAGTGGGAGAAATTATCAAGAGAAGAAATTGAGGCTCTGGCCAAGGTGAAGGCATAGGCAGAAGTGCTTCACTTCCTTGCAAAATCAAAAGAAGAATAACAACCAATTTAAAAACAAAGAACAACCAAAACTACCAGAAAATCATTTGCATGGAAGTCCAACAACCAAGGAGTTAAAGAAACATTCATCCAGACTGGTAGGAGGGGTGGACACAGGCAGCCGGGACTGAGAGGATGTATGGCAAGACAGCACCAAAATGCAGCAAAGAGACTTTCCCCACCCTGACCAAGTAAGGCTCTGCCCCTTACCATGTAACAGGTGCGTCAAGACAAAGAAATACAGCCCAAATGAAAGAACAGACCAAAACTCCAGAAAAAGAACTAAGCAAGGAGGAGATTGACAACCTATCTGATGCAGAGTTCAAAACACTGGTAATCAGGATGCTCACAGAATTGATTGAGCTTGGTTGCAAAATGAAGGAAGCAATGAAGGCTACACAAAGTGAAATAAAGAAAAATGTACAGGGAACCAACAGTGACAGGAAGGAAACTGGGACTCATATCAAGGATTTGGAACAAAAGGAAGAAATCAACATCCAACTTGAACAGAATAAAGAAACAAGAATGCAAAAAAATTAGGAGAGGCTTAGGAACCTCTGGCACAACTTCAAATGCTCAAACTTCCAAATCATAGCAGTGCCAGAAGAAAAGGAAGAGCACAAAATTGAAAACTTATTTGAACAAATAATGAAGAAAAAATATCCCCAATTTGGTGAAGGAAATAGACTTCCAGGAAGTCCAGAAAGCCCAGAGAGTCCCAAAGAAATTGGATCCAAGAAGGAACACACCAAGGCACATCATAATTAAGTTATCCAAGATTACAGATAAGGACAAAATCTTAAAAGCAGCAAGAGAAAAGGAGAGCATTATCTACAAAGGAGTTCCCATAAGGTTATCAGCTGATTTCTCAAAAGAAACCTTGAAGGCAAGAAGAGGGTAGAAAGAAGTATTCAAAGTCATGAAAGGCAAGGACCTACATCCAAGATTACTCTATCCAGCAAAGCTATCATTTAGAATGGAAGTGCTGAAAATGTGTTTCCCAGATAAGGTCAAGTTAAAGGAGTTCATCATCACCAAGCCCTTATTATAAGAAATATTAAAGGGAATTATCTAAGAAATAGAAGATCAAAAACTATGAACAGTCAAATGACAACAAACTTACACTATCATCAACTGAACCTAAAAGACCAAAAAATCCTAAGCAAACAACTAGAATAGGAACAGAATCACAGAAATGGAGATCACATGGAGGGTTATCAGAGGGGAGGGAGAGGGGAAGAATGAGAGGAAGTTATAGGGAATAAGAAGCATAATAGGTAGGTACAAAATAGACAGAGGGAGGTTAAGAATGGTATGGGAAATGGAGAAGCTAAAGAACTTGTATGTACAACCCATGGACGTAAACTAAAGGGGGATGAATTCTGGAGGGTTGTGGGGGGTGCAGGGAGGAGGGCAATAAAAGGGAGAAAAAATTGGGACAACTGTAATAACATAATCAATAAACTATACTTTTTTAAAAAAGAGAAGAAATTGGCCTATGTGGGGACATTCGCCATCTTTCCTTCCTTCCTCTACCCAGCCCCCACCAGCTACTGGTTCACCTTGCAGGAGCTCAGGTTTTACACTACACTGACTTCTGAGGTTGAAAGGAAGAGGCCTGGGGAGCTTCATTTCTTCTCACAAAGCAGATCACCACTCCCCTTCTCACCCCTTGCTTAGGAGGCACTGTATAACACTCAGCTTGCTGTCTCTTAGCATGTGCCCACCCTGATGAGACTTCCAGGCCTCTGGGGTCAAGATTTGACCTTAATACACCTTTCAATCCCAAGCCATAAGAAATAGCAAAGTTTGTTAAACCTGATAGGAAACTGGCTTTATGGTTATTTTTAAACTGAACTGTGACCTGAACTTAATCCATTTCAAAGAAAGCCAAGGGATCTTGCTTGAATAAGGCCTAAGCTCATGTTTTGTTTTGTTTTAAACTCATAAATTAGAACTAACTCAGAACATTGAAATATTTTATTACCTGAACTTAAACAATTATCTGTTTGATCACCCATCCTGAAGAAGGAATATTAATTATAGGGCAACTGAACCATTTTTATGTTTGAGTTAGTTGCCATCAGAATCATACTTCTAGACAGATATTTGATAAATTTCAGTATTAGTTTTCATTTTTTTCTGAGGAAATTTTTGGCAAGAAATATATATTTTTTGTCAGTCTAGGAATCCCACATTTCCCCCTGCAATTTCCGAGTAGTACCTCCAATCCCTGTAAGAGCCCCCAAATCAAGATTTACGTGAAAGTTAAGTAAAAATTAAAGGTTTGATTTCTTCTTGGGGCTCCCTCTTCCCATAATAATTGTGTTTCAACTTAGATCTGGTGAGGATTTGGGAGTGTTTTCCTTCTAGTCAGAAGATTCTTTCTGTGAGGAGACTTGGAAAAAGCACATGAGGTGGGGCAGTGTAGTGGTGATATGCAAAAGAGTTTTGTGTTGTTTTTTTTTTTCATTGTAACTGAAAACATGAAGTCTATTTGAGACAGTGGTGACTGACAGTGACAGACGTTCTGGGTCCAGCTACTATAGTGAGTAGCATCTTCAGCGACAGCAAAAGCTAGCTCTCCAGGGTCAGTGACTTCTGCTTAATGCTTCGTTGCTTGAGAGGTGTTTCATAACGTGGCTTTGGGTGTTGTAGCTGAGTCCTGACTGAAAGCACACAATTCCCCCTTCATCTGAGCTCTAGCTGAACTGAGGCGCACAGTTTAACGGTAACCTCTCAACTAGTAATGCTAACAAAGGAAACTTCCAGTTGAGCTAGTTTGTATTTCTAATGATCCAGACTAGTTTTTGACTTTTGAACTAAGCAGAGTTCTGTTTGGGATATTTCACAGATAAATTTGGTTATAATTGCAAACAGAAAACCAGTTATATAAACACAGGCCTTCCAAACACCCGCCCACCCCCACGCCACACTCCCTACTGCCCCCATAGAAACATGTTTTATTTTTAAAGGAAAATAACATTTTCGAGTTCATAAAGTTCCAAAACTGTTGTATTATACCCTTTTATTCTTATAATAATACTGGGACATGTGCCTTATTATCCTAATTTTTCAGATAAGGAAACAACTTTGGGTATAATAACTCTTTCCATATCATAGGGCTAGTAGGGAACAGACCCAAAATTTGGCTTGTTTTTCTGACTTCACAGTTTATTTTACATGATGCCATGTACACAAATAACAGTAGTCCAAAACAATAAGCATCCAAAGCCTTTTATCAGAGGTGAACCCCCATCATGATTGGGTCCCGCGTCGGTACAACATGGCACCCCCGAGGCACATCGTGTCAGGCTGGTTGGGGGTGTCTGAAGGTTGCCCACAGATTCTCTCTGTCATTGTCTTCTGTGCTAGAAAAGACCAGATTGGTAAGAAATTGTTGCAAAAGAACAAATCTCCCCCTTCCCCCCTGACTCCAGTTTGAATTCTTGAACCTGTGGCAATTACACAAGGTGTAAACACCTGGATGGGGATAGCAGTGTCCTGGGATAGTGAGCTCTGAGGCTTCTCTCTTTGTTTTCAAGCATCTCAGAACTCTGCTTGTTGTTGGAGCCACCACTCTCTGGTTCTCTTTTTCTCCATCTCTTAAGCGAGGGCCATACTTTCTAGGTCTTCTTATACATCAACGGTGTGGTAAGCTTTAATTAGCCATATCTATACAGTCTGTACATCTTTGCAGAGACAAAGTGCTAAACAATTCTAACACTTGATTTAAAGAGATAATATTTCTTTAGGGAGTTAACTAGTTAAATGCAAAATTCTAATGCAATATCCTCATGGCAATCTTTGCTCACCTGCATTAATGAATGAAAAATTTATATAGATTAACATCAATTTTGCAAGTTCTGAACTAAAAGAAATTTGATATCTGCATAATTTGGTCTTTGTTGTTTATGTTTATAAACCCAAAGTTATACTGATTGGAATGGAAAGTTATCAGCCTTAGTAATGTTTGGGTTAAGTCTTTCTTCAGACTTTAAAGTTACCACCTCTTTAAGATGAGTTCAAGTTGGAAGGTAACATATACTTTTGCTAGTATAAAGATGGGGATATTTACATAATCCATTTTGAAGGATTGCCCTGCATCCATTAATATGAAGTGATTGTCATTTCTCTCTTTAAATAATTTAGATGTAGCTTTTGAACCATAGAGCTGAGGAAATCAAAAGAAGGGGCCACCCCACTGCCACCAGTAGCACACCCATACATACATATTAATCCCAAGGGAATGTTGAAGAGGCAAGGGCTCGTTACCTCAGAAAAGTGTAAGTAATGTAATAGAAGTAATAGCATTGCCTTTCATTTGGTGTTGCCAGATACTTTTCCAACATCATATCCCCATTAGGAACTAGACAGTCAAGAAAGTACAAGGAGCCCTGGCTGGTGTATCTCAGTGCTCAATGGATTGAACATGGGGCTGAAAAACAAAGGTTCATCGGTTCAATTCCCAATCAGGGCATATACATAGGTTGCAAGTCAGGTCCCCAGTAGGGGGCATGCAAGAGACAATCACACATTGATATTTCTCTCCCTCTCTTCTCCTTCCCTTCCCCCTCTCTAAAAATACATAAATAAGTTTTTTTAAAAAGTACAAAGAGTTTAGTTTTTAAGGGCCAAATACAATCCTGAACTCTAATTCACACAATCTGTCACCTCCCATTCAACTAACTTTTAAACTTCAGAGATACATGGTCATGAGACAGAAAAATAAAAATGATAGTGCCTTATATTTATCACATACTCAATAAAAGTTTGTGGAGTTAAATTAAATTGAATTAAACAGGGACCAAACTAATCCAGATTAAGACATCCCATCCTTTAGCGGTTTCATTTTTGTTGTTGATTTTGGACTCACTTCAGAGAAAAAGAACAAAGTATCCCTCTAGGAACTTATTTTTTACGTTCCATTTTGGTTTATTTTAAATCAAGTGTGGAACCTAGAGGAGTTTGAAATTATATTTCTAGTGCCTTCAGTTCAACAAATGATAAAGGACCTGATGAGAAATTTATCAAAATCTCCAAAAAAATGCACTGTCTTTGTCATACTTTTCCTTTCTACATCTTTCTCTTCCACTGCAATGTTTCATTTCCAGTCTTTATGGAAAAGGCTTCTTTCTTTTGAAATAGGTTTGGTAGTTTTGGCTGTTATCTTAAGTAGGACAAACATAAAGCACTTCATGTTTTCTAAGGCAATTATCTTAAAAGACAAAAATGTAGTGGCCGGCGTCACCAGAACTGGTGTTGGTGCCTTGAGCCTCAGTTTCCTCATCTGTAAAATGAAGGAGTTCAACCAAAGCCTGTACATGCCTTAACATTTAGTCAAATTAACTCAAGATTGTGAAATCCCAAGAGTCTGAAGTTCAAAGGCCTCCCCGGGGAAAAGTATCCAGAGGAAATGCCTCTTGGTGTTCACAGGGGCTGCATCTGAGGAGGGAATTTGTTGGGGTATTGTTTATTATTGAAAAAAAGATTGTGGGACTTGAGAGATCTCAGAAGGTTCTTAGGTCATATCTACACATAGTTTCTTTTTTTTTAAGTGCAGAATCAGATTTTTTGTTAGTACAGACTTTTGCAGTGCCATTGGTTTTCTGTGGCTGCCTAATTAAGATTTGCTCTGTATAAACAACTTTTCAGTTCACCCTTCTCTATCATGTGAGACTTGCAGACTATAGAAGTTGGAATGTGCCTTAGGGTTTTAGTCCACCCCCATCATTTTCTAGTTGAGGAAACTGTCAAGAAAAAAAATAGAACTTAGATTTTCTTTTACATCAGATTTATACTTGATTTTGTAGATGACTACAGCAACATGTCTTAGGTTCATGTGACTGTAATAGTGAGAATTCTCATATCCACAAAACTGTCATGTTAGAAAAAAAAGGTCTGCTTTAGAAAATTAAATTCTCCATAGTGAGATGTTTTGACTGAAACTTTCTGATATCATCAATGGTGGGTTTTTATGCACTAGAACTAGAAAAACTTTAAATTTAACTCTAAGCGAAGAGCTTTATTTTACTGTCACTTTCCCCTTGCCATTTTACTAATCTTCATGAGATGTTTCCTATCTCGTTTTTCTAAACAATGGCAGAAAAATAAAGCACACATCTATGCAAATTCCCAAATCCTCACAGAAGGTCATAAAGTTGTCCGGTGTCAAGACTGTGAAGGATCTACGGGCTTACTTTCCAATGAGGCTAACAAATTAACCCCTTTTCGTCCATGGGTGTTGGTCAAAGACACAAAGCTCCTGGGTCAGTGACACGAGAGAGTTTAATACTCGTGGAAAAAGATAGGAGCCAGAGCATCAGAAATCTTACATCAGTTCCCTGAGTCCCAGTTTCCACAGACGGAGTCAAAGGGGGTTGGATAATACCTTCATGCTGATGCGTTGTGTTATAGGAGAGGAGCCTGCATGTAAAGAACTTGGTTCTTTCATAATAAAATAGGCAGTAAATATTTATGTTCTTTTTTTTCTGGAGGAAGGCAATATCTTCATTATACTGAGTTTACAACTCCACCAAACAAATTTGTCATGGTGGCTGATACACCAAAAGCCCCAAGTCAGGTGGTAAGGCTATTATTACTACTAGTACCTTCTATTTCAGATTCTGGGACCTCTTGACTCTGCAACCATAGACATATTGCCCTCCAGCTGGGGCTCCAGGGTTTGTGTTCTGTGGGTGATTTAGGATTGACTTGCATAGCACCAACCTTCCTTAAGGATTCATTTTACTCTGGAGAAAATACTGGCTGTTACCAAGAAAACATCTTAAATTCTTGTCCAGGTTCACTTATGAACTAGGGGAGTTTCCCTGGGCACAATACTGACCAGGAGAGAATTTATGTAAATTTCTCTGAGTCAGTTTTTCACTTTCCCTTGTTCAACTTCAAAAGCATTATAAAGCCAACCAGGGGAAAAAAAGAACAAAATTCTCCTGGGATTCTGCCTTGGGGGAGATCTTTCTGAAAAAGTCAAAGGCCCCTTTTATCAGCCAGCATCTATCACAAAAAAAACTCTTGAGAACTTTACTTTTTTCTCCAAACACATTTCAGGTTGGCATGATAACAGCGTTAGTCATCAGATGGGCCAACTGTTGCCATTCTTCTTCAACAAGTATTATGTCTCCTGTCCCCTTGTATTCTAAGCTATCAGGCCAAGTTTTAATGGTGTGCCTGGTTTCTACCTGTACAGTCAGAAATTTTCCCCTTTGATGCTCAGTGTGGATGTGTGTCTCAGCAGCCCTTGTTTGAAAGGCAGGTACACTGGGATGAATCTCAATGCTATTTGTCATGATTCGGGGGACCTGAAAATGATTGCCAGATTGAACAGGAAGTTGTCTGCACCCCCCCAACAACCCTACCTACCTAGAGTAGGATTAGCAACAGCCAGAGTCGTGTGTTGGCAGCTGTCTTTGAACTATTTTCTATATGCAACCTTCAATCATTTCCCAAATGCCTCCTCATTAACAGGCCATACAAAGGAGGAACACTTATTGCCTGGTAGACAATGCACTTTGGCCGATATTTTTACTACTGACTGTATAGCCTGTGAGACCTCCCACCCTGCTCCAAAGCCACATCTCAGTCAGCATCCATCCTCAGCTCTAAAACTGCCAAACACGGTGAAGGAACTGAGAATTTATCCCCCTTGCAAATGAGCAAGTTAGCCTGCCACAGTATCATAGATGCTGGTAGAAGACACAAGCCTCCTGGATTAGAGACAAAGAACAGTTTGTAACTCACAGCAACAGAAGTAGTCAGGGTACTAGCATTTTTGTGCAACTTCCTTTAGCTCCAACTTGCACAGGTTGATGCACAGAAGGCCAAGTGACACCTGCACACACAGTGGGTTATGTTACAGGAGAGGGATTCTGAGCTTAGGAAACCAAAATCTTTCATAATGGTCCGTACTCATACCTGCTCTTTGTCCCAGAGGCAGACACTGTTTCCACCTTCCAAAGCTGTTAAGCAAACCTGCCCTTTGCTCTGAAGAGAGACACTGTCCCTATATTCAAAGCCTGTTTGTGCTACAAACTTCCTTGAAAAGATAGTCTGCAACAAAGGTCAGTCAATACTTCTCTTTCAAGAGGTGCAGAAATACAATAGACCCATAGAGAATTGTTCCCCTGCACTTGGAAGGGAAATAGTACAATTACAAGTAGCCCTTGTCTCAAGATTATAAGGACCCACTCGGAACCATAGCAGAGGAAACAAGCTTTGGAAATATTAATGATTGTTTTAATAGTTGGAAAGTACATTTCAATGAACAATATATTTAGTAGTTTATCAAGTGGTGTATTAATATTACAGGGTTGTAAAAGATATGCATTGAGATTTCTTCTGAAAGTTCTCACACAATACATTCTCATGAACTATTCTTCCTGATGAGGGAGACGAGATCACAGCATTTTAGTAAGTAGGCCTGGACGCAACTTATTTCAGTGAATTCCTTAGATTGCAAAGAGCCATTAAACCTCACAAAAGTGAAACCTACAGATGTTTTGCATTGGAAATATTGAGTTGGGCAGCGACAGCAATTTGTTCCACTTTCTTCCTAAGAAACATGATAGGTCACACTTCTTTTGTCAAGTACACCTTAATCAAGCTGAAGAAGAAAAAAATATGATAGGATTTTGTCTTACTAATAAAAAAGAGCAACACGTTTTTCTTCATGCTGAGACCTCGAACAGATACGTGTTTCTGTTCAGAGGCGTCTTTTCAATGGCTGAAAATGTTTCGCAAGATATGGATAATGGCTAAGTGTAGAGCAATCATTTGTTTGCTGTGTAGGTAGATTTCATGCTCACCTTAGTTGCATTGACTATAGGGAATTTCCATTGCTGGGTTAAATTGAGTTAGTCTTATAATAGTAACCGGATTTAGGTCTTTCAAATTTTGACACTGCTAGTTACTCTGTAAACTTGAGCAGGTTAGGTAATCCCTGAGAGTTTGAGAGGTTTTTTTTTTTTTGTTTTGTTTTCCCTTCTGTGAAAACAGAAGATAGAAAACTCACTTATGAGCAAGCTTATGAGGTCTCCTGAGATAAAATTAGATAAAGTATCTAGGAAAAAAAAACCCTTGTAGAGTACATAGAATGCAATCAGTGCTCAGTAAAAGTCTGTCCCCCCTTTTCCTATGTGATTTGACTACAAATGGATAGAAAGTCCTCAGTCTTCACTGTCATTTTATTCATTGGTTTACAGATTCCTCATTCACCCAAGAATGGAAATTAATCCTTCCTGAGATGTTGTTTCTCCTACCAGAGAACAAACTTACTCTCTGCTCACTTACTTGATATTCCATTGTTAACCATGACCCCCAGGATTGAATCCATCTTGAATAATAAAGATTCATTATATAGACATCAGACAGATCCTTGGACTGATTCCATGTGAGAGCTCCTAACAGAGGGGAGTATGTTAAAAAGCTCAAGAACAGATTTGAAAAGCTTAAAATCCTTAGAATCTCAGCTTCAGATCCTGGCAGGATTGAATTAGCTTTTTTTCCTCTGGAGTAGTTAAACTTAGTTTCATGTGTTTTGTCTGAGTACTGCATGTGGGAGTGGGAATCTATATCATTCAGATGGAAGCTTTCATCTGTTTCAAGCCTGTATGTATATTAAAACAGCCATGAAATTTTATATGTGCTCAAAGCCTAAAAATATCAGCACAGACCTTAAGAGAACTAGACAGTGGGCTGAAGAAAGATTTAATATTCAGTACTTCTCCTTTCTATTTCTTTTTTACATTATGTTTTATAAAAAGTTGGCTTGACAGGAGCTTTAAAAATGTACTTTGAAAACTGAGGAATTGTCCACTTAATGCATTCTATTAAAGTGACAATTATGAATACTTTAAAATAAAACAAAACCACAACCTTTTCCTCAATAGCAGAGTTTTAGGGCTCAATTTGTCCAAATGAGAGCTTGCATCTCCTTTTTATTTAACTTCTAAGTATTGCCAATGTAATCTTGAGTTTCTTCAGTCTAAATGCACAAGTAACAGAAGGAGGAAGTAAGGATGCCTCAGAGGGACAAATGGTGTCCATGGGTGGCAGTCTAGCTTGAAAATGGGTGCTTTGGGATCTTCCCTTGAGGTCTCATCCATGGGAAGCATTGGGACACTGAAGAGCCACTTTTCTTCCCACCCAAGTCCTCCTGGAGCCATCTGAATATGAGTTTTGGTCTCCTAGGCCCATGTCTCAATGGCCAGGGAACTGTAGATATATCTTGGAACTCATTCATTCCTTGCTTCGTGATCTTGAGAAAAACATGCCTTTGCTGCATTCAACCCCACGACCCCTACATCTTCCCTTTCATCAACTCCACATGAGAGCAAGAGGTACAGCATATGAATACCTATTTTTGGTAAATGTCATGGTTTTTCACATCACTGAGTAAGCATGAAAATTTCTCTCTAAATATTTGAATCACTTCATTTATAGTCAAGGACACTTTCTCAAAATGAACATTTTAAAGCCAACAATTTGACTATACATCTGGGTTTAAGCTCAAGAGAGTCAGAAACACTATAGTTAATCAAACTAATTTGTATTACTATTCTTATCTAGTGGTCTCACTTTGAGGAAACCACAAAGATGTCATTTTGGGAAGTGGCAGCTTTAGGGGTGGGGCTGAGTTGGAGGCGTTGGGTCTTTTGGTGGTCACTGATTGTATAAGACAACATAAAATTGTGAAAAAGGTTTTCAGTGAACTTTTTTTTCTTAACATTTTGCTTTTCAGAACAGTAATTTTGAATGATGACAATTTGGAAAGAATGAACACAGTGTCACATCATGGAAAGTACAAATCACTGAATTTAGGCATTCAGATAAGCTGAGACCTAGTCCTGTCTGCCATTTTTTATTTTTGTTGTGTTGGGAAAATCACATATCAATATGATATCAACTTCTCTATAAAATAAGGAATTGGCTTAGATCAGAGTTCTCAAAATTTGTACTTTAGACTTGTGAAATTGTTTGCAAGAATAAAATTGTAAAATACATTAAAATAAGTTGGGAAATGTTGCATACTATGCTCTCCAAATTTACATCAGGATATTATGAGCTGTGAAAGGTTCTACAGTTAAAGACCCTAGCTTAGATTTAGTACAGTCTTTTCCAAAAAATTTTTTTAGTGATGCATCTTGATATCTTTTAGAGTACAGGCATTGTCAGGGATACTGTTGGATTGGTTCCAGACCACCACACTTGAAATATCAACATAAAACAAGTCACACAAGGTTTTTAGTTTAGTGTTAGTGTTATATAAACATTATATTTGCACTGTACTGTAGTCTATTAAGTGTGCAATAACATTATGTCAAAAAAGCAAAGCATATGCTTTAATTGAAAAATAATGTATTGCCAAAAAAAAAAAAAAAGCTAAACATCATCTGAATCTTCATCAAGTTAATCTTTTTGCTGGTAGAAGGTCTTACCTCAATGCTGATACTGATCAGGGTGGTGGTTGTTGAAGGTCTGGGGTGGATATGGTAATTTCTTAAAATAAGACAGCAATGAAGTCTTTTTAAAAGTGATTGACTCTTTCTTTTACAATTTCTCTGTAGCATGGAATGCTCTTTGACAAAGCAGAACTTTCAAAATTGGAGTGATTTTTCTCAAACCTTGCTGCTGCTTCATCAACTGATTTTATGTAATATTCTGAATCCTTCTTTTCTTTTTTAAGTTGTTGTTCAAGTACAGTTGTCTCCATTTTCCTCACACCACTGCCTCCCTCCCCGCTCATCTTCACCACCCACCCTCGATCCTTGTTGTCATTTCAATAATCCTCACCAGGATTGGACTCTATCCCAAGTAACCACTTTCTTTGCTCATCTGTAAAAAGTAACTCCTCATTAATTAAAGTGTTATCACGAGATTGCAGCAATTCAGTCACATGTTCAGGAACCACCCTAATTCTGATTCTTATTCTTTTGTTATTTCTACCACATTTGCAGTTACTTCTTCCACTGAAATCCTGAACTTCTCAAAGTCATTCATGAGGTTTAGAATTAACTTTTTTCATTTTCTTGTTAACGTTGATATTTTGACCTCTTTCCATGAATTATGAATGTTCTTTTTTTAAAAAAAACATTTTATTGTTGTTCAAGTACAGTTGTCTGCATTTACTTCCCATCCCCCCATGAATGTTCTTAATAGCATCTAGAATTGTGAATTATTTCCAAAGGTTTACAATTTATTTTGCTCAGATCCAACAGAAGAATTACTATTTGAGGCAACTATAGCCTTGCAAAGTGTATTTCTTAAATAATAACACTTGAAAGTCAAATTACTCCTTGATCCATAGTCTGGAGAGTGAATGTTGTGTTAGCAGGCATGGAAACAAACATATGAATCTTATTATATATCTCCATTGGAAGTCTTGGGTAACTAGGTGTATTGTCAACAAGTAGTAATATTTTGAAAAGAATCTTTTTTTTTCTGAGCAGTAGGTCTCAAAAATAGACTTAAATATTTAATAAGTTTTATTGTTAAACAGACATACTTTTGTTCAGGTTTTGTTGTTCTGTTTATAGAGCACAGGCAGAGTACATTTAGCATAGTTCTTAAGAGTTCTACAATTTCTGGAATGTTAAATGAGCATTGACTTCAACTTAAAGTCACCAGCTGCATTAGCCCCTACCAAGAGAGTCAGCCTATCCATTGAAGTTTTGAAGCCAGGGGTTGACTTCTCCTCTCTAGCTATAATAGTCCTAGGTGGCATCTTCTTCCAATATAAGGCTGTTTCATCTACACTGAAAATATGTTTTTTAGTGTAACCACCTTAAATAATTAGATCTGGATAACTTGCTGCAGCTTCTACATCAGTACTCACTGCTTCACCTTGCACCGTTATGTTATGAAGATGACTCCCTTTCTTAAACTTCCTGAAGCAACCTCTACCAGGATCCGATTTTTCTTCTGTAGCTTCCTCACCTCTCTCAGCCATCATAGAATTGATGAGAGTTAGGGCCTTGCTCTATATTAGGTTTTAACTTAATGGAATGTTTTGGCTGGTTTGATCTTTCTCCAAACCACTAAAGTTTTTTCCATGTAAGCAATAAGGCTGTTTGGCTTTCTTATCATTGTGTGTTCACTGAAGTAGCACATTTAACTTCCTTCAAGAAATTTTCCTTTAATTCAAAACTTGGGTAACTAGTACAAGAGGCCTAGCTTTCGGCCTGTCTCAACTTTCAACATGCATTTCTTGCTAAGCTTAATCATTTCTAGCTTTTGATTTAAAGTGAGAGACGTATGACTCTCCCTTTCACTTGAATGTTTTGAGGCCTTTAAAAGGTTATTAATTGACCTAATTTCAATATTGTTGTATCTCAGGAAAGAGAGGCCCCAAGGAGAGAGAGAGAGTGATAAAGAAACAGTCAGTCAGTGAAGAAGTCAGAACATACACAACATTTATTGATCAAGTTCATCATCTTATATGGGCACAGTTTGTAGTGCCTCAAAGCATTAAAATGGTGACATTCAAGATCATTGATCACAGATCACCATTAAAAATGTAACAATAAAAAACTTAAAACATTGTAATACTTACCAAAATGTGACACAGAGACACAAAGGGAGCAAATGCTGTTGGAAAAATGACACCAATAGACTCACTCAACACAGAGTTGCCAAATATCTTCAGATAGTAAAAATAAAATTAAAAAATGCAATATCTGTGAAGTGTGATAAAGTGAAAAGCAATAAAATGAGGTATGCCTGTATAACAAATATCTTTTGGAAACTCTGGATTCAATCATCTCCAAGACCCTTTCCAGCTAGTGTTCAATGATACTATTTACTCTGTTGTTATTCCCTCCACCCTGTAGCCCCCTCCCACAATCATTCCCCAACCTTAGTTCATGTCTATGGGTCATACAAATAAATCCTTTGGCTTCTCCTTTTTCCTTACTATTCTTAACCTCCCCCTGCCTATTTTGTACCTACCATTTATGCTTCTTATTCCATGTACCTTCTCCCCCTCTACTTCCTGCTGATAATCTTCCATGTGGTCTCTATTTCTGTGAATCTTTTTCTGTTCTAGTTGTTTGCTTAGTTTGTTTTTGTTTTTAGGTTAGGTTGTTTATAGTTGTGAGTTTGTTGTCATTTTGCTGTTCATATTTTTGATCTTCTTCTTTTCCTTAGATAAGTCCTTTTAACATTTCATATAATAAGGGCTTGGTGATGATGAACTCCTTTAATTTCACCTTATCTGGGAAGCACTTTATCTGCCCTTCCATTCTAAATGATAGCTTTGCTGGATAGAGTAGTCTTGGATGTAGGTCCTTCTTTTTCATTACTTTGAATACTTCTTTCCAACCCATCTTGCCTGTAAAGTTTTGTTTTTGTTTTTATTTTATTTTTTTAGAAATCAGCTCGTAGTCTTATAGGTAACTGTCTCCTTGTCTCTTGCTGACTTTAAGATTCTGTCCTTATCTTTAATCTTGGGTAATGTATTTATGATGTGCCTTAGTGTGTGCTTCCTTGGGTCCAACTACTTTGGGACTCTCTTAGCTTCCCAGACTTCCTGAAAGTCTATTTCCTTTGCCAGACTGGGGAAGTTCTCCTTTATTGTTTTCAAATAAGTTTTCCATTTCTTGCTCTTCTTCTTCTCCTTCTGGCACTCCTATGATTTGGGTGTTGGAATGTTTAAAGTTGTCCCAGAGGTTCCTAAGCCTCTCCTCATTTTTTAAAATTCTTGTTTCTTCATTCTGTTGTAGTTGAATGTTTATTTCTTCCTTCTGCTCCAAATCATTGATTTGAGTTCCAGTTTCCTTCCCTTCTGTACAGGGAACTGTTGGTTCCCTGTACATTTTCCTTTAGTTCACTTTTCATAGACTTTGCTTTTTCCTCTATTTTGCGACCACACTCAACCATTTCTGTGAGCATCCTGATTATCAGTGTTTTGAGCTCTGCATCTGATAGGTTGGCTATCTCTTCATTGTTCAGTTGTATTTTTTCTGGAGCTTTGATCTGTTCTTTCATTTGGGCCATATATTTTTGTCTTGACATGCCAGTTACATAGTAAAGGGTGGAGCTTTAGGTATTTGCCAGGATGGGGGCAACCCACCTCACTGTGTTGTGGTGCTGTATGGAGGGGAGGGGTTTGAGAGGGAACAATGCCACTTGCTTAGCATTTGGTGAATTTCAGTCACTTCCTCCACTACCCACAAGCAACTTGGGCCCTTCTTGTGCTGATTCCCAGGTGGCTGGTTTTGTGTACATTCTAGGAGCCTGTGGGTCTCTCCAATGAACTCTCCTGGGAGTTTCTTCTGCTGCTACAACCCTCATAGGCCTTTTCAGTTACAGGATTTGAGGCTTTATTTCCCCATGCTGGAACTGTGGGTTGCACAGTCTGTCTTGCTCCCAAGTTGTTCCTTCAGGTTTATCTTCACATGAATGTGGGACCACATGGTCTGCCAGCTGCCACCTCACCCACTCAGTCCTCCAGCCACCACCTTGCTGTGAGTCTGCTCCACCCCAAATGACTGTCTCTGCCCCTCCTGGGTGAATATTTCTTCTTTCTCTTTGGTTGTCAGACTTCCATACAGTTTTATTTCCTGGCAGTTCTGGTCATTTTTTTGTTTTTAAATTTTTTGTTGTTCTTCTTTGGTTGTGTGAGGAGGCAAAGTATATCTATCTATGCCTCCATCTTGGCCAGATGTCAAGATTTCATTCTCTTTACAGCTGAGTAATTTTCCATCGTATATACACATCAATTCTTTATCCATTCATCTATTATTAAACACTTAGGTTGCTTTCCTATTCTGGCTATTGTAAACAATGCTGCAATGAACATATGGATACATATGTTTTTTTCAAATTGATGTTTAGGGTTTCTTCAGATAAATACCCAGAATGGAATTGCTCAGTTCTTTTTGTCTCATGTTATAACCTTTGTTTTAAAGTCCATTTTGTTTAGGACAAATATTGCTACCCCAGTTTTTTTTTATTTGTTTCCATTTTCATGAAATCTTTTTCATTCCTTAACTTTCAGCCAATGTATATCTTTTCATCTGAAGTGAGTTTCTTATAGACAGGATATGTAAGAGTCTTGTTTTCTTATCTGTTCAAACATCCTATGTCTTTTGATTACAGCATTCAATCCATTTACATTTAAAATAATTGGTGATAAATATATAGTTATTGTTATTTTATTATTTGTATATGAGGTTTGCCTGAAAAAAAGTCCAGCCATTGTTAATATAATAAGACTATTCTCATGACATTGATGTAACCTGGCAACCATGGAAAGTGGACTGGAATGTGCATGTGGGAACAATGATGACTTCACTGTACTAGTCAGTGGGGGTGGTAGATGCCATTGAGTGAGCATGTGTAGTGCGTGGCCATCACATTCAAAATGACTAAGTAAGTAGAGCAACAAATCTGCATCAAATTTTGCATTAAGGTTGAACATTCTTCCACAGAAATTATTCAGATGATTCAGGAGGTCACAGCTATGGGCAAATGGTGACTGGCAGCTCCGTTACAACAATGCTCCCACTCATATGTCATCTCTCATGCAGAGTTTTTTGTGAAACATCAAATCACCCATGTGATTCAGCTCCCCTACAGTCCTGATTTTGTGCCCTGCAACTTCTTGCTGTTCTCAAAACTAAAATCACCTTTGAAAGGGAAGAGATTTCAGACCATTAATTGATATTTAGGAAAATATTATGGGGCAACTTAATGGCAATTGGGAGAAGTATATTAAGTCCCAAGGTGCCTACTTTGAAGGGGACTGAGGCTTCATTGTTCTATATATTATGTTTCTTGTATATTGTTCAATAAATGTTGCTATTTTTCATGTTACATAGCTGGATACCTTCTGGATAGGCCTTATATATATATATTAAAGATTTTAATTATTTTTAGAAAGAAGAAAAGGGAGGGAGAAAGACAGGGAGAGACACATTGATGTTCAAGAGGAACATCAATTGGCTGCCTCTTGCACAACCCCAACAATGGACCTGGCCTGCACCCATGCATGTGCCCTGACCAGGAACCGAACTGGTGACTCCTCATTTTGCAGGACAATGCCCAGTCTGCTGAGCTATGCTGGTCAAAGCTATTATTTATATTCTTGATCCATTTTTCCTTCTTCTCAAAGAAAACCCTCTAACATTTCTTGCAATAGTGGCTTGGTGGTGCTGAACTCCTTTAGCTTTTTCTTGTATAGGAAATCTTTATGTGTCCTTTCATTCCAAATGATAGTTTTGCTGTATAGAATAACCTTTGTTGTAGATCTTTGCTTTTTACTATTTTGAATATTTCTTGCTGATCTCTCTGGCCTGCAAAGTTACTGTTGAATAATCAGCTGAGAGCCTTATGGCAGCTCCCTTGTAGGTAACTAACTGATTTTCCTTTGCTGCTTTTTAGAATCTCTCTTTGTCTTTTTTTTTTTCCCCCACATTTGGCATTTTATAATGTGGGCTTCTTTAGGTTTTCTTGTCTGGGGTTCTTTGTACTTTCAGGGCTTGTATGTCTAATTCAGTCACTAGAATAGGAAAATTTTCCATCATTATTTTTTTCAAGTAGATTTTCAATTTTTTGTAAAAAAAATGGAAAAAAAATATTTCTTTTCTCCTTCTGGTTCCTTTATGATGTGAGTGTTTATATGCTTAATGTTTTTCTAGAGATCCATTAAACTATCGTAATTTGTTAGATTCTTTTTGTTTGTTTTTGCTTTTCTGCTGCCTTATCTTCCAAATCACTAACTTGATCCTCTGCTTTCTCTAATCTATTATTGCTTCCCTCCCATATATTTATTTCAGTTATTGTATTCTTCATTCCCAACTGGCTCTTTTTATGTTTCCTATCTCCATTTTTATGTTTCCTACCTCTTTGCTTAATTTCTCACTGAGATCATCGAGCCTCCTTAACTAGTGTTTTAAACTCTGCATCTGGCAGATTGCTCATTGCCATTTTGTTTAGTTCTTTTTATGGAGTTTTGTTCTGTTCTTTTATTTGGGCCATGTTTCTTTGTCTCCTCATTTTGGCTGCTTCCCTGTGTTTGTTTCCATGTATTAGGTACAGCTGTTATATTCCTGATCTAGATAGAGTAAATTTTTGTAGTGGGTGCCCTGTGGGTCTCAGTGGTATAGTCTCCCTGGTCACCTGAGCCAGGTGCTCCAGATGTGTTTTGTGTGAGTTTTGTGTGCTCTTCTGTTATATTTGATTGCTGTTGGGCCAACAACCACATGAAGGATTGACCCTCAAGCTGCTTGGTTGTGAGGACTGGCCGTGACTACAGTAGAGAAGCTTTCGTGCAGGGGCTGACCCCGTGGAGCCAGATTCACTCTTACAGGGCTCTACCATCTATAGTCTTTGAGTGTGTCATTTGTGCAGGTGGTTGGGTGGTGCTCTGGTATGGTCTGAAGTTAGACAACCAGAGTGTTAGTTTTGGGGTCTCTTGGGAGGTGCTGACCTAGGTCAGTCACTGCTTGTGTTCTGTCCAGGGCCATCTGTTATAAGCCACAAAGTGATCTTCAGATAGTTGCCACTTGTGTGGGATTTGGAAGTGTCTAGGAGAGGCTAATCTGTGAACTAAGGCTGGCTGCCACTAGCGCCAGTGCCAGACTGGTGCTAAGCATACTTTGGTCTGCTTAGGAAAAAGTATGGGTCATGCCCATGCCAGATGCTGCTCACTTGGGGTTTGTGAATGTTTGAGAGATTTTAAGGAAGTTCATAAACTAAGACAGGTCATTTGTATGAAACAGCCCCTGGGAGCTTCTTGGGTGGGCCTGAAAGCTGGGTGGGACAGGGTCTGAGGGAATCTCCAGCGTAAAGTGAACAGCATTAGCCAGGTTGATGGAGACTCAGATATGGTGTCTTCCTGGGCCTGCAAGGGAAGGGCTCAGCAAAGAAGCAATGACTTTTGCCAGCACTTCTGTCCAGGAGAAAGCTGCCCCTTCAGTCCCCTCCCTGAAGCCAGACAATTCAGTACTTCTCCATATGTCCTTTGTGCCTTTTGGACTGCTTCTCCAGTACTGGAGCTCAGAGTAAGTGAGTCTATCAGAGTGTAAATCCCTGTGTGGGCCCTTTAAGAGGAATGCCTGGGTCTCCAGAAGACCTTTGCTCACTTAGTCACAATCCCCCCTGGTTTTTACAGCCAGAAATTATGGGGACTTCTATTCTTGGCATTGGGGAGCTTGGTGTGAAGCTGGGACTCCTCATTCCTCAGGTGGGACTTCTCATTCCTCAGGTGGGACTTCTGCTGCCAAGATATCCTTCCTAATTTCTAACCTCACAAGCTGGTATCTGTCCTGAAATGTTTGCTGCCCAAAATATTCTTCCATGTCTATATCCCTCCTACTGGTCGTGATGTAGCTTCTTCTGTATATCCTTAGTTATAGGATTTCTGTTTAGCTAGAGTTCATGCAGTTGTAAATGATGGTTATTCTATAGTTTAGTTGAATTTTTGAGGTGGTCGTGGGAGGAGGCGTGTTTAGCATTAACCTATGCTGCCATCTTGACTGGAACTTCTGCGTCTTTAAATAGATGTTCAAGTTCACTTGTAAAGAAGATAATCTTTCCTTCAAAATGTTATATTCCCATCACCTGCAGTTTATTTTTTTCATCAAAATGATTTAAGATGCATTGTATTTTGGTAGAAAAATACTTCTAAAGTTTTAGCATCAAAAAGTAAATATCATGTGTTTTATTTACCATAAAAGATTGTTGAAAATTTTTCCAATGACTCCCTCTGCAACTGGTCACTCTCCAGTTAGACATCTAGGTTGGTAAAATACTCCCAGTACCCACAAGGTGGCATGGCCTTCATGTGTAATTCAGTTGCATTTGGTGTATTTCTGCTTTAGCTGCTGCTCTATTCTTTTTATTAAAGTTTTGAATTTCACCATGATTTAATTTTTCTTCACTTGCAGCTATGTACAATGCTTGAATTTTAGAGTGAGGTATGTTTTTAACAAACAGGTATTCAAGTAAAATTCTTCAAGCCTTTGTATTGTTTCAGTCTACTCTGGAGCTGAATTTCAATTGTTTGACTTTGTATAATGCCTGGTACTTATCAGAATGCCTGATAAATACTAGACATTCAATAATTGTTTGCTATAGAATTTTATGACTAGCCTTGCTGAAAAAAGTATTCAAATACTCAGTACTATCAGAATAAATTTATGGAAACTTTTTTTTATCATTCTACTTGCTGGTTTGAAAGTCTCCATTATCCAGGGAATACTGTTATTTTATGGTATTACAAAATATGTTATGGATTAGAGTAAAATTTTCATTTTATATAAATTGTAAGAAGGGCATGGTTAATTCAGTTTATCTATTACTACTTTTTAAAACAATTACGTATGCTCTGTCTATACCCAGCGCTGTGGCTCAGTGCTAAAGCCTATGCAAGAATGAGCAGAACACAGAGAAGGGGGCAGGCATTTAACTGTAGTAGTGTAATTTTCACACGTTCATTCATTCCTCAAATGTTTCTTGAGGGTCTACTGTGTGCCAGGGGTTGTGGATAGTGAATAGAGAATAAAATGGTAAAAAATCTTACCTTAGAGTGAGGGAAACACTTGATAAACTAGATAAATAAACAAGATGTATGAAATACATGGGACATGCCATAATGATATATACTGAAGAGGAAAAATAAAGTGGAGAAGGGGCCAGTAGCGGGACTGAGAGTAGTTATACTTCTGAGTAGTTAAAGACCTCTCTAAGAAGGTAGACTTTGCAAAAATACTTGAAGAAGGTACAGAAGTGAACTGTATGGTTATCTAGGGAAGAATATTTTGGGCAGCAAACATTTCAGGACAGACACTACAAAGCCTGCAAAGTAGGAATGAGTCACTACTATAGTATGTCCTACTACAGTCTTGTGTAAAATGAGATGGGAGCAAAGGGGAGAGAGGGGCTCCTGGGGGGAAGCTAAAAAGGATTTGACAGCAGAAGGCAAGTTTGCCTGGGACTGAGTGAAGAGAATGGCACTCCTGGTGGAGAGAAGAGCAGAAGCAAAGCCACAGACACATGAAAGATAAAATGTGTTTACGTGGGAAGCAAGAAAATGAGACTGTAAATGGGACCAAGATGCAATAGCCTTGTGTGCATAACTCTATTTTATATCTACTTCAGAGGAAGAACAGTAATTTTACCAGGCTAATTTTGAGAAAAAAAAAATCTGAGTTTTAGTAGAGGCAAATCTTGAAAAAGAAATTAACTAACAATATATGTGCAGAATAATCTTAACTGATAATTTGGATCTGTTTTTCTTTCCTGAGAAATATGTTTCCTGTCATTGGGATTAGGAAGCTTTGAGTTCAGAAGGCCTAACAGGACAGACAGCAGGAGTTTTGAGTACCCTATGTTTTATAGATGTCGGTTCTGCTTTTGAGATAAGGCCTCCGGTATGCAGTTCCTACCTTGGAATGCACTAAATTTTAGATACCTGCGACCTCTACAATGGATAGTCTCTTTTATGAGAGTTTTCACCAGAGGGAGAGCTCAAGTGATTATATCTGATGGCTTTTTCTAGGTTTTAAACCTTTAGGAAGGGTCAGATAAGGAGATGGAAAATATCTTTGATTGTTTTGGAGAATCAGAGCCTGACACATTCAACTGTAACACCGCAGCTTAAATCAATGTACACAGCTGCCAGTGCAGTTGTGTTTCCTTACTTGATTTTTAAAAACGGATAAAATAGTCTTTTTAAGTCTCAGGTGTGCAAGCTACCATTTATGTTTCTAAAATTCAACTCAATTTCTACTTTCAAACATCATTCTACTGGCATGGTAGAAAAGTTGCCTTCTGGACTTCTGCTGGGAACTTTCCTGGCTGAAGTTCTGGTAAGTGTTTGAAGGCCATGATGAAGTTCAAGGCCCTTTGCTCCATGCAGACTGCAACAGAGGCACTGCCTACCACCTGTATATGGCACCTCCAAGCCTGTGGATAGCCTGCTAGTTCTGTGACACTTTTTGGAGCTAGAACTTGCTGCCGCCTCCCTGTCATGGTAAGGCCATGAGAATCCTTGCTAAGCCATCCCTTGTACCCCATGTCTGAATTTTAGTTTCCTGCCCAGGTTCCTGTCATCTCTCCTGGGCTCTGCCCTAGGTGTTCTCAGCCAATATCTTCTTAGGACTAACTTGTCTCATTTCTCTTGCCTCCTCACAATCTAGCAGAAACTGTTTTAAAGTCTAGAAGGAAAATCTTTATGCCTTTGTGTTTTCTTCAGTAGTTGGCCTATACCCAAAATTATCAATATTCTCCTAAGAGTTGGGCTCTTGGAAACCAGGCATATAAAGAGCAGAGTATTGGGTTGGCCAAAGAGTCTGCTTAGTTTTTTTTCTGTAAAATAAAAGATACTTTTTTCATTTTCATCAACAACTTTATTGACTTGGAGATTTTGACTATGTCAGCAATCTCCTTCTCTTGGCTTCTAGTGTATAGAGGCCAGGAGTTCAGCTAAACATCTTCCATTGCATTAGACAGCCCCACAGCAAAGAATTATTTGGCCAAAATGTCACTAGTACTAAGAAACTTCAGAAATCACTTTTGACACTTTCAATCACTCACACACCTTCTCCATACAATGCACAAATCTTTTTTTTTGAGTTTCACTTGTGTTTTCACCCTTCTTGAATTAATAAACCATAACATGCCAAAAAATGTTGCATGTTTTCTTCCATCTTCAATATTAAAATGGCTGCCCAAAATTCACCAATTTTGATAATTTTTTGAAGTGCATGCTGATATGACAGCTGTCACAATACAATCTAATAAAATTGTTTCAAATGAAGTCAAAGAGAACTAAGCACTACTAGAGCCTTTGTACAGAAAAAACTAAACATTTTGGCCAACCCAATATATTTTCTGCCTCCTTATGTGGCTCTTCTGACCCAGTAGCTGAAGAGAAATACAGAGGAGGAAAGGAGTTATTATTTCAGAAAGATTTATATAATTTCATATCATAAAGGCTGTATTCATAGTCAAAGTATTTATTTATATGCATATGTGTGTTCTTGGTGAGAAGACAGTGACTCTTCTCTACTGGGCAGTTTCTCTTCTCTACTGGGCACTTTTAGGCAACTCTCTTAACATCTTAGAGCACTAGGTTCCTAATAGACAAACGGAGGCCAGTGAGCCTGCAATTTGTTCCTGGAAGATTGTTGGGAGGGTTAAATGAGGCAATGGTATGAATGTCATTAATCATTATACATGTATACACATAAATATAGCACCAAAAAGACATTTCTGTTTTTACTTCAAAATTCTGTGTTTTGCCCTTCAAGTGACCTATGTTCTTAAAAGTAGTAAACTGGTGATGAAACAAAATTATAAGACTTATTAGATAAAATAGTAGTTTTTATTCTCTTTCCTAGGAAAGGTGGGAAATCTCATTATTGTTGTAGATCCTCTTTTTGCCCACACCATAAATACCTTCCATTCTGCCCATTTTCTTCTTAACATAAGTAGCAGCTTCATATGGGCATTATTTTGTCCATGTCTCTGCAGATGTTGTAGCATATTCAATGCTGAAGGATGGGCTGATATGTGAAGATGTTTGTGCCAACCTCGGATGAGCAGAGGAGATACAGCTGGAAGCTTGCACCTGCCTTGGGACTTAGCACAGCCCTGAGCACAGGCCAGTTTCTACATTACTGTTCCTCGGATGACAGGACTCTGGAAGGTGAGGTCCAGGACATCTGAGCAATTGCCCACAGAAAGGGGCAGCAGGAGTTGGACAGCAATAGAGGGTCTGGCATGCCAGGCATGCCAGCTGTTGCTCTCTTTTCTGGCCCTTCCCCTGCTCCACCTGCCCACAACAGATACACATACACACACATAAGGAATCCTATGACCTAGGACAAAGAGATGGGCATTTTTAGACACTCTTAACCCCCACACTTATGAGCATGGTACATTTCAATTCTGGTCCTACTTCTTTTTCTTCTAAGGCTACTTATTTCTCCCTTACATCATTTCTCTGAGACAGGTGTCAGATTGAAGGGTTTTTTTAAATTATTATACTTAGAAAAATAACAACAGCTATCATAAATCAAGCACTTATTATTTGCCCAGCATTGTGCTAAGCACTTTATATTTATTATGTCGATTGATTCCTACAACAAACCTTTGGGGTAAAAGTTATTTCCTTACTTTGTTTACAGATGAGGAAACTGAAACTTAGCAAAATTAGGTGGATTGACCTGAGGTCATGCAGTATGTGGCAAAATTAGCACTTTGAACCCAGGTGGTCAGACTCTAGAGCTCAAACACATCAGATCCTGTCATCCTGGTCTCACTGCAAGCTTTCCCTGATCAAGTGCCTCTGCTCTTCCTGCTTACTGTCCAGGAAGGGTGGCTCCACAAGACTTTACATTTTAGATGGGCCCCCTTTTAAAATACACAATTATAAATGCAAATTTGGAAATATTTATTTATTTAAAATGATAAATATTTAAATCAAGCCAAGTAACAAATTTCAGAAAACTAACAAATACTATATATATACTAAAACCCATGGATATAATAAAATATTTTATAATGAACCACCCCACCTCACCTGATAATCTCCACACTACTTTGTTTTTTTCCTACATAATTTGGATTGCCTTTTCATATAAAAACCAAAAAATAAGCCAGTCATCTCTTTAGGAAGGTTGATTGGTTATGGTTATTTTTTCTTAAACTCATACTTGATATCCACAAAACATCAATGACTTTGCAAAAAGACATACCACTTTGGGTAGAGTCATTAAAGTTTTGTGCCCTACAAACACAGTAATTCTGACAAATTCTGTTTTCTGAAATTCATATTAAAATGTGAAGTGTGCCTTGACCAGTGTGGCTCAGCTGGTTGGCCACTGTCCCGCAAGGCAACAGATTGCAGGTACAATTCCTTGTCAGGGCACGTGGCTGGGTTGTGGGTTCATACCCAGCCAGTGTACGTACAAGAGACAACCAATGATGTTTCTTTCTCACACTGATGTTTCTCTCTCTTTTTCTTCCTCCTTTCCCCTCTCTCTCTAAGAAAAAAGAATGTGAAGTGCATCTGTAATTTTATAGACAACATTATCAAGTATATTCTTGACAAAAGAGAACTTCTATTATGACTTTGCATCAAGGAGAACTCAATTGTTCATTTGTACATTAATAGGTTAAAAAATCATTCACAGGCTAACTTCTGATTCCTTGCATTTCCAACATTGGTTGTCCTTTCCCCATGCTCCAGTGCCGGGTGTTGTGGGACATGCTTATATCACGACAGAGCCTCTAACCCTGCATCTTGACAACACAACATGAGGAGAGTGAGCACAGTGAGAAGGAGCCCAACTCTGCTCTACACAAAAGTGCCTGTGAACCACATTAATACTGAACCAAAAGATGTCCAGTCACAACCCAACCTCACCTTTGTCATATCTGAGAAACGCCCATGGTCGCACCAGCACCATGTGAATGGAGAAAAGTGGGATGGAATATCGGAGTGGAATGAGACAGCTACCTTAACCAAACTGGCTTTGGTTAATATCTAGTTTTTCAAATTTTACAGAAACTCATGACTATGTGGACACATTTCCAGTGCCTCTCCAAGAGCCTTGGTTGTGAGCTGTGTGAGAGAAGGGGCCTGACGCTGAAATTTCATTATCCTTATTGGGCAAAGGAAAGCTTCCCATCCATCATGATGTCTCTCTCTCTCTCTCTTATTTTTTTTTTTTTGCATGTGTAAAACACATGAAGGTACTTTCCTTTTGTTTTGTATTTAATTATCAATGTGTCAAACTCCTTTGCAACAAAGGTCTTGACTGCTCAAGATTTATTTACACTTAGGGTACCATTATCTTAGAGGTATCTTTTACATGCCTTGAGGTTATGAACATAGATAGCTTCATGAGATTATGGATCACAAGACATTTAAGAGTCTCAATTTATTTCTCTGACCATAGGTTTTTAAAGAAAGCAAGGGTAAAGTTGAAACTTGGCAAGCAGAGAACCACAGTTACGATTATAATACAATTTACTTATGACATAAAAATTCAATGAGTCACAGTGGAACACCAACCTAACTTATTAAAAAGTGTAAAAATTTTTAACCAGTTGTTTTGTTTTGCTGTATGAACAACTGGTTTAATGTTCACATTGGATAAATCTGTAAGTTTTCTCATCTGTAAATGAACGTAATTCTACCTCCTTCTAGATTGTAAACTTAATGGAACAGAAACCATGTCTATTTAGCTTACTCTTATATTCTCACTTTCCAGAGTGTGAGCAAACATGTAGTAGTGAACATGGAAATATTTGGTAAATGACTGAAATTAAAGGATATCAATTATTCAACTTCTGCTTTGGCACATACTAATACAATTTCCTATTGCTATGGTAACAAATTACCACAAAGTCAGTGACTTAAAAGCACAAATTCATTATTTTATAACTCTGAAAGTTCAGTTTGAAATGAGTCTTATGAGGGCAAAATCAAGGCATCAACAAGGTTGCATTTCTTCTGGAGGCTCCAGAGGAGAATCATTACCGTTTCCAGCTTTCGAAGGCTTCTTGCTTGCCTTGGTTCATGGCTCCTTCCTCCTCTTCAAAGCACATCACTCCAACCTCTAATTCCCTTCTCCCATTTCCTTTGTCTGATTCTGATTCTACTGCCTCCCTATCACAAGGATCCCTGTGATGTCATTCAGCCCACTGAGATACTTTAAGATTATCTCCCCATCTCAAGATTCTTAATCCCATGTGCAAAATTCCTTTTGCCATTTGAGGTAAAATGTTCACAGGTTTTGGTGTTAGAGTGTAGACTTGTGGGCCATCATTCTGTCTATCACAAACAATAGAAAAATCACTCCTCGAATAATTGTTTTAGGAGCTGTTACTGGAACTCATAGAGTGTAGGCCTTCCGATTTATGGACTAATGTTTTTGTTTTCTTTTTGTTTTCACTGAAACAATACTTCTACCAAAGAATAAACTTTTAAAAAGCTTTTTATGGTTCAGGAAGATTTACTGGACACAATGACGATAAAAGGTCTCTATTCTTATTAAGAAGTAGTACAGATGTTGAGAAAATTAGTTCTGAGGGATGGTTCTCTCTGTTTTAGCAATTTATAATCTGGATGAGTAGATGTATGATAGGTATTTGATTCTTACCACCCTATTCTATCAATTCTTCAATGCTCATTAAATTCTAGGAAACACTCAATATGCTCTATTTGTAAGGACTTATTCCATTTTTCTCCATTGTTTCTCTTCTTTGTATGAGTTACACAGAAAAACTTTTCTCAAGTGACAAGATTAAGATGTTTCTTTAATGATGCTTTTCAGAGAGCTGATAACAACTTAATTAAAAAGAGCATTTGATAATAACAGAAACATTTCAGAAGAATACAGGTTGCAGAAGTGCCTCAATATGAACTAATAATCAGAAGAAATTCTGACACATTCTAGGTGCTCAATAAATGTCTTTGAGCTAACTACACATTTGTAGATAATAAGACTAGTAGGAGGATCACTTCAGTTCCATAAAGTAACTAACTTCATATAGATATCCTCACTGGGAGTTAACAATGATTCTGAAGACACAAATTCCATTACAAAATAATGAAAAGGTAAAAACAAGAAGGAGGTGGTACCAGGATCTAGTGAGCATCTTGTGGACAATGGGCGTAGAAAAACTTTTTTGAAACTTGGTCCACATTCAAACATCACAGTATCAGTTCTCAAGTCTGACTCAACAAAGTGCCACCATTGAGTCATCTGACCACTTCCTGGGTTTTCCCCGTCAAAGTCTTCACACCCAGGGTCTGCTTGTGCCCCACCCTGATGGGTAATGATCTCAACAGGGTTCAGTAACTAAAGCCTTGACAGAGCTGGCTTATGTAATTGCCCCTGTGGAGACCAGGGTTCCATCCCTGGAGACCAACATTGAGGAGGGTTCAAACAACAGCAGTCAGTTGGGAATATGATCTCACATGTCGTCTGTGAGAACATCTGACCTCACAAGCAGTACTCTGTGGTAAGGAAGGGTGGTATATGCCTCACAGAAAACGCAGAAATGATGTCAGGGCATTACACACACAATTACCTGGAGGGTAATGTGTAGTACTGGCATCTTGCTTTATATTTTGAGAGTAGAAAGATAACTGGGGAGAGGGACAAAACAGAAGTCACTGACGAAGGCCAGGGTCGATAGCACAGTCTAAGGCAAAAGGAGCTCTTGGCCTTGCAGGGTGTTCATCAGACACATACTGAGCACGTGTGGTGGGCCGGGCTGCTGCTCTGCTCTTTCCTCCTCCTCACCCCTATTTTCTCCTGCTGCCAGTTCTCTTTTTGTTGTTCCCAATTTGAATATTTTTCATACTCGGAGCTGTATAAACGTCTCTTCATCACCAGGTTCTTTGATCTATGAACAATAGCAGCTCTTTGAATAGCAGAATAGGAAAATTTGTTTTATAGTTTTACTTTTTCTAGAGACTTTGAGTATAACCATGTTGGGAAAATTTAAAGTTAAAAGGTTCCTATGGTTGGGCCACACCCTGACCTCTTTTTGGTTCTCTTATTTCCTTTTCATAGTGTTTTTATTTTTTACCCAGTTTGGTCACACTCTTTTGAGGCTAATTATATACTGGCCTTACAATCTTCACAAGATTTGCACATGACAAGTTCTGATTTGCTTGTTAGTTGGTGAAGGCAATCTTCAAAATGAAGCTTCATAAATAACCAAAAGGAAGATTTTATGCTCAACAGTAAAGCTAATTTATACTTACAAGGATTTTTTCCATGATGCATTATACAGTGTTAGGCATAATATTTTAATCTCCTACACTTTAACACACATTTCAGCCATCCTGACTTTGATTGACCTATGGCATCTGGATGCTTCATAATGTACCACGAGACATATAGCACTCCACCATATTATTATGGGCTGTAATGTGTTATTATGCAATCGCTCTGGACTCTTTCTTCCTTACACACATACATGTGGAAACGCACATGTGTGCACAGACTCACTTTGATGCTTATATTCAATGGTCCACAAAGTTAAGTGATATTTCTTCCTCTTCTACCATCTATGAGTTATTCTGTTAGTGGAACAAAAGCAACTCTGTCCATTTGTGAGAGAATCGAAAGATGTGTTTATATGGATAAGCAACATATGCCAGCAACCTAAATATAGAATAATTTTTCCTAGGGCACTCATCACCAAGTACCACAAGTGACCTGAGCAATAAATAACCTATCAGGAAAAAGATGTGTGGTGGCAAACAAAGTGCAGAGAGACCTGGGTTCTAGAAATAGTTCAACCACTAATTAGTATTGTGACTTTCATAAGGTCATTTAATCTTTCCAAACCTCTTAAACAGACTATTACCTATCCTACCAACTTCCTGGATTATGAGGACACAATAGAGTAAGGCATGTGACAGCTGCTTGAACAGTTTAATCTTCTAGAGGCAGCCTTGCAAGTCCACTATATCTAAGTTTGCAGAGTTGTAGAATGAAAACTACTTCTTTAGTGTTTATCAGTTATGAAACCATTTTAAAAATGGGGATTGATTGACTTTCAAGCCAATCAACCACACTTATTAAAAGAAACTATATGAGCCAATACAAAATCCTTTTGTTTACATTCCAAGATTCAGATTGAGGCCCCTTGCACAACACTCAGAACTCCCCGTTTTTACACCTAATCAGACGATCATTTAACAAAATACCGACAACTGGAGACGACAGTAAGTATAGCTACCTTCAAAACTCCAGGTGGGCCCAGATTTAGCTTTTCATCTGATTTCTTACATACACAAACAATTAAGAGATTAAAAGGACATACCAGTTATAAAATTAGTTATTTACTGACACCGCCAGGTTGTTGGCACTATGTTTTGACTGCACTGACAGGAACATATTTATAGGGAAGAATTCTACCTCAATTCTTTTGTTCAGCTCATTACAATTGATTTGTTACTGGTATAAACTCAGGGTTATTATAATAATTAGCACAGACATTAATGTAACAAAACAGTGTTTTCCAGTTAAAGTCATATCCAAATACAAGCCTGGTTTGCCTCAACAGTTAAGTGAAGGCCTTTTACCACTGATACCAAGGAGGTTCTTCATGCTTCTTCCTTAGCTGAGGTTCCTTTATTTTTATTCTTTTTTGATTTTCTTGTTGAACCTTTCCAGGTCACAATTACACCTAGTTGGTATCATTCAATGCCAATGAAGTGACAAACACTTTTGCGTAAGTCAAAGGCAGGATTTGAAGAGCGCAGGTGTTCAGAAGATTACGCACCACACAATGTTTGACTGTGGGATTCATTATGGCTTAGGGGAAGAGAGCAGCACTTGAAGGACTCAAATGACAGAAACACATTTGCAATTTGCTGCCAAGTCATACAGATGTTGAGGGAATGTTTAAATTCACCTAATAGAGACATGTTCAAGACCACCTGAGCCACCTCTGTGGCTCTTGTCCCTGGTTTGTTAGAGCCACAGGCTTACACACCTGCCAAGAAGTGTGAACACCCCTCTAGGTCTTTGTAAAATGCATCTGTGTGCAACTTGGATAGCTTTTACAAAACATGCAATTACTGTTCAGAGTGAGTTTCCTTCAGCTGCTTCCTAGTCAAGAGAAGTAGGTGTAAACATTTCTCAGCAGGCTGGAATTTGAAACACCACTTGGATCCTGGGCCTCAGGCCTTTTGTTATTGTATGTGCATGTATTCCAGGCATGTTCCTGCTGAGAAGTATAGGGTGTGAAGGACATGTAGTCTGGGAAAAAAACACAGGTTTGTGTTAAAAATTCACCTTTGAAATAATTTTGTGAATGTTGATTGGAAGTAAGCAATAACAAGTCATTCGGTGGTGGCAACAAAATGTGGCAATATGCTTTGATAGTCTTATTTAGCAATATCAATTGCCTTTTTATTCATAAAAGTCATGAATAAGAAGATTCGGGGGGATTGGAAGGATATGCTGAATTGCAAACTCTTGAAGACTTGCCTTTTGAAATGGAAGAAAATGGTGTTGAAGAGGTTGCAGCAGTCTTCAGTCTTTTGGGTGGAGAGAATTCACAAGGCTTAACACAGACTCTTTCTCCTCTTGCCTGAGGCCTGAGGCCCTGTAAGGCCAATACTGTTATCCAGGGCAGTGTTCTGCCTGGCTGATGCCTGAGCCAAGGGACCCCAGGGCTTCTACAGCACCAGAGGCTTTGGAGTTGCAAATCTAATTCTTCACATTTACCCATATCAGAAACATCCATCATCTTTGCAAAGTGGAACAGGAACAATGGTGACTATTTTACATTAATTTATTTTGGTCTGCAGCTAATCAATTCTCTGCCAGCTCCCCTTACTTTGGAGTCCTTTGGTGCCATACCTTCTTCTCCAGTTGCATAAATCCTCTTTCCCCTCTGCCTTCCAGGTTTGGCTCTGCGTTTTCCAAGAAGCTGCCTCGTGGGCCCTCTTCCCCTACAGGAGCCACTCTGTGGTGGCACTAGAATTATATTTGCACTCAGGCTAGAGGACGAGAAGTTCTTTCTTAAGAATATGGCTTTGCTTCTTCTCCTCTCCCACTCCTCCTAGGAAGTCAGAACTTTCAATCCCTCTCAGTGTAGTTTTCACAAACCCAACTACTAGAGATGGTAGAGAATAATGAAAGGACAAATTAGACGTAGTAAGTGATCACAAATATAAAAAGTGCTGAGAGAATCCTGCTCAGGAAATAACTTTATTTAGAGGTGCTATTTTCCCCTTCCTTCTTTAAAACATATCTATTAAGTTACTTCTATGTTCTGTTATGACAGAAGAAAAATAGTACATTTAATTGAAGTGATTTGCATCAAGTTCAATAAAGGGCAAATTTGCAAAGGTGTGGGCTGGGGTAAGGACACTAACAAGGTGTAGTGCAAAACTGGGTCACAGTAACAGTGGGGACACTTTACCACCCTTAAGCCCAAATGGGCAATAGTCCAAAGAGGTTACTACAACCCAGAAGGGAAAGCTGCATGGAGAGGGCCTCCTGAGAGGAACTCTGGCCTTCAAGAGAGGGATACAGCCAATTCACAGCAACTTGGTTTATTTTCAGACCTTATTCTTTTCTTATCTTTCCATTTTCAGCAGGGGCCTCCCACAGGCCTACCAACTGATAGCCAAATACCAGAGAGCCTGCAATTCAGCCTTCCAAGACACTCAAGTGGGAGACAGGTACAAAGTGAATGTGAGGGGACAGGCCGAGGACGAGCAGACCAGCTGGTCCCTGGAGCACACCTGGTGATATCAAAGGGACAAAAGTAAAGCTTGCTGCTCACTGTAAGGGAAGTTTAGGTCCTTGATGGAGTGGGGGCAGGCAATAGAATGCATAATGGAGGACTATAATGTGGATACAGATAAGAGGAGGACATTTAATCCTGATTGAAAACTGCTGAGACAGGGGAAAGAGGTGACAAGGTTGGGGAGCATTGTCATCAGAAGCTTCTCAGAGGAGGCATGGCCTTGGCTGAGTCTTTAATAGGATGTAGATAGATGGAGAGCAGAGCATTAGGGAAGATGGAGCAGTGTGTGTGGAATGCCAAAAAGTGACGGATTGTATGTCACAGACATTGGACCATCTAATGGAAGAATCCAAATAGCTGCACCTGGCAAACCTAAGGGACACAGTAGAAGGATGTATCACAAGGAGAGAATTGCTAGGAGGGTAGAGGAAAATTATAACAGTTATAATATACAGGTCATGCATTTTGGAGTGTGATGGTTTATCTAATCTACCATTATGCTCATGATAATCCTGTAGGGTAGATGGCGTAGATGTAATTTTTATTCCCACTTTATAGGTAGGTTCACTGATGTTCAAAGCAGTTTTTCATTCAACAGACATTTACTGGTTCCTATCAGATGCCAAGTACTATGCTAGTTAAGCACCCTTTCCAAAGCCACTCAGCAGAGCTGGGTTCTGAACCCTCATCTATGTTGAGTCAAAGACTAATCTTGTCACTACAAAATTTTCCTTTTCTAATTCACTTGGTTGTAGCTTTGGAGCAACATTTCCTTCATTCTATTATATTAGCATAACAGTAATTTTTCAGAACACTGTGTTGCTACAATATTTTCAGACTTATAGGGTTCAGGTAGCATTTAATCTAAACCTTCCAGCATTTTAATATCCCCCTCTGCTAAAGCTATACACAATCTATTCCAGCCTTGTGTGCAGTTCTCTATGTGGGCCGAATGCATATGAAGACTCAGTGGGAGAGATTGAATCCTCAACACTTCTGGTTATGTTAATAGTGGGATGTTAATATGTCTTCAATTTTGATAGAGGAGTTATAAAATGCATTTTATATTTTATTCTTTGAAATCTGCTAATATTTTATTTTTACTATATTCTACATTTTTAAAGTATACTTTATTGATTATTATGTTATTATAGTTATACCAGTTTTTCTCCCTTGTCCTCCTTCTGCCTGGTAACCCCATTTCCTCCAGAAATTACCCGCCTTAGTTCATGTCCATGGGTTGTGCAAGTAAGTTCTTGGGCTTCTGCATTTCCCATACTATTCTTAACATATCCCTGTCCATTTTGTACCTACCAATTATGCTTTTTAAGCCCTATACCTTTTCTCCCATTCTAACCCTCCCACCTCCCAGCTGGTAACCCTCAAAATGATCTCCATTTTCTATGATTCTGGTTGTTTGCTTAGTTTTTTGTTTTTGTTTTTAGATTCAGTTGTTGATGGCTGTGAATTTGTTGCCTTTTTAATGTTCATGGTTTTGTTCTTCTTTTTCTTAAATAAGTCCCTTTAACATTTCATGTAATAATGACTTAATGATGATGAACTCCTTTAGCTTTACCTTGTCTGGGAAGCACTTTATCTGCCTTTCCATTCTAAATGATAGCTTTGCTGGACAGAGTAATCTTAGTTGTAGGTTCTTGCTTTTCATCACTTTGAATACTTCTTGCCAGTCCCTTCTTGCCTGCAAAGTTTCTTTTGAGAAATCAGCTGATAGTCTTATGGGTACTCCTTTGTATGTAACTCTCTATTTTTCTCTTACTGCTTTTCAAGTTCTCTCTTTATCTTTAACCTTTGGCATTTTAATTATGATGTGTTTTGGTGTGGTCCTCTTTGGGTTCAACTTGTTTGGGACTTTCTGTGCTTCCTGGACTTGTCTATTTCTTTTACCAGGTTAAGGAAGTTTACCTTCATTATGTTTTCAATTTCTGG
>PVIA01000400.1:308207-459967 GCA_004024845.1 Tonatia bakeri
TTTTTTTTTTTTTTTTTTTTTTTTTTTTTTTTTTTTTTTTTTTTTTTTTTTTTTTTTTTTTTTTTTTTTTTTTTTTTTTTTTTTTTTTTTTTTTTTTTTTTTTTTTTTTTTTTTTTTTTTTTTTTTGAATTTCTTGTTTCTTCTTTCTGTTAGGGTTGAATGTTTATTTCTTCCTTATGTTCCAAATCACTGATCTGAATCCTGGCTTCCTTCCCTTCACTGTTGGTTCCCTGTAGATTTTCTTTATTTCACTTAGTGTAACCTTCATTTTTTTCTTCATGTTGTTGCCATACTCAGTGACTTCTCTGAGCATCCTGATCACCAGTGTTTTGAACTCTGCATCTGACAAGTTGGCTATCTTTGTTTCATTTAGTTCTTTTTCTGGGGATTTGTTCTGTTCTTTCATTTTGGTCATATTTCTTTGCCTTCTCAATTTGGCAGCCTCCCTGTGTTTGTTTCTGTGTATTAGGTAGAGCTGCTTTGACTCCCTGTCTTAGTAGCATGGTATATATAGAAAATGCATCTATAAACTGTGTGAGATGGAGTCTTAGGTTATTGCCAAGGTCAGGGTAGGGCACCTTTCTTCACCATTTTGTGGCTTTGTGTGGGGGGAGGACTCAGATAGGGGACTGTGACACTGACTGGCTTCTGGGGGTTTGCCTGGCACTCACACTATTTCCAGTCATTTCACCCACTTCCCATATGTGACTGGTGCCCTTCCAGCTGCTGCCCTGGAGTTTGTGTATGTTCTAAGTCCATGTGGGCCCTTTAAGTGGTGAAAATATGCCAGTTTCTTCTGCTATCCCAACCCTCACTGGTTTTTACAGCCAGAGGTAATGGGAGTTTATTTCCCAGTGCTGGGACTCTGGGTTGTGCAGTCTGGACTGGGGCTGAGATTGCTTGCTCCCAAGGTCTCCCTCCCATTTTTTTATCTGTCACATGTGGGACCATCTGTTCCACCACCACTCCCATGACTGCCACCTCTCCATGCCATACCACCTCTCTGCCCTACCTCCACAACTCCGCCCCTCTTACCCATCTGGATGAATGTGGCTTCTTTAAATCCTTGGCTTTCTGAATTCTATACAGCTCAATTTTCTGATGGTTTTAGGTATTAATTGTTTTTGAGATCTGGTTGTAATTCTTTCTATGGTTGCACAAGGAGGCAAAGCATGTCTACCTATAGACTTCCATTTTGACTGTAAGTCTATAGTTTTATTATTTATTGCTGTGAAGCAGCCACTTGTGAAATGGAAGGTTGGCATTAGTTCATTATGAAGGGGAGCAAGGTTTTGCTTCTTTTTCCATTACTTTCCAACATGATATTTTATCTTAGTTGGAATGTTACTTATTCTGAAATGTATCTTTAAATTTGCACATTTTCAATGAAGTTACTTGACCAAAAATCTAATTATAAAAATAAGAGCTTCTTTACGTTATTTCTGAGTATTTTTGAGTGCTTATTATGTGGTAGACAGTATGCTAAGAAATTAGCATGCATCATCACATTTAATCCAACAATAATGTTTGCATCATCACATGTAGTCCAACAATAATCTTTATACTATAGCAAAATCCAGCCATTCATTCATTTACTCAGCTAGTTATTCAATATTACCTGAGTGCCTATTCTCTGTGAGGTAGTATTCTAGGTCCTGAGAATATGGTGTTTAATACAACACTGGTCTGATTGGGTTTCAGGTCCAGACAAAGAAATAGGTAACAAATAAGATAAGTTCATTTCAGATAGTAATAAGTAACATAAGGAAAATAAAGTAGAGTGGTGTGTTAAAGATGTATATTAAATAGACTAATGAGGGAAGACTTCTTTGAGGCAGTGATTTTTTTTATTTCCACTGGAGGATGTGTTTATTGATTTTAAGGTGCAAGAGAGAGAGAGACAGACACTGATTGGTTGGCTCCCATACACACCCTAACCAGGGATCAAACCCACAACCTAGGTATGTGCCATGGCTGGGAATGGAACTCATGACATTTTGGCACATGGGATGTTCTCCAATGAGCTGAGTCACCTGGCCAAGGTTAGGCAGTGATCTTAAGTTCAAACCTAAAGGATGAAAAAGTTAGAATGTTTTCTTAGAACATTCTAGAAAAATGGAACAGAGTGTATATATGCTCTGGAAATGTAACTAAACTAAGAGAAATAGGAATAAGGTAATATGAGCAAAGGGGAGGGCATTGGATCAGGGAGTGAGATCATAACTGGGTGCCAGCACCTATAAAGCCCTGTAGGCAATGGGGTGAAGTTTAGATTGTATAAGGAGAGTCAGAATAGGAGTGTGCCATGGTCTGATTTATAGTTTAAAAGACCACTGTATAGAATAGATCATAGAGTTCCAAAATTATAAATAGGAAGACTTGTTATAGGACTATTTAATAGTCCAGAAGAAAGATGATTGTGGCTTAAATGCCAGTTAGAACTATAAATGGCTCAGTATCCAGAGAAAATGCAAGAGAACTTTTAGGGGTAGAGCTATTAGGTAATAGGGTGAGTGTGGGTGAGGGTTATGGGAAGAGAGATGAAGAATGACCCATAGTTTTTAGCTTGAGCAGTTAGATTGCATCATAACTGAGATAGGGATGACCTGGGAGAAGAGTGGGTTTTTGTGGGGGTTTTCCTTGCTGGGGATTGAAATGAGGGAAATCCCAAGTTTTGCTTGGCATGCCTTTTAGGCATCCTCTAAAGAAGCCAAGTTGGATGTGAGTCTAATACCCAAGAGAGTAGTCAGAGTTGGACATATAGATTTAGGACTTATTAGTGTTTTAACTTATAGATGGCTTCTAAATTCCTGGGATTGAATGAGATATCCTTCAATGCAGGAAAGAAAAGAGAGAGAGAGTTCAAACCTGATTTCTAAGTCAGTCCAAAATTTAAAGATTAGGTAGAAAGAGAGGATCCAACAGAGGAAATTGTAAGGGAGAGGCCAGTGCAGTAGGTAGGAAATTAGGTGAGTGGAGTCACAGGAAGCCAGCAGGAGGAAGTGTTTCAAGAAAGCAAGCACGATCTCCTGTGTTTGCTGGTGCTGAAGGGTTAACAAGATAACAACAGAGAATGACCACAGAGTGACATGGAAGCTGGAGAGACTAAAGTTTGATGAGAGAGAAATGGGAAGTTAGAAAGTGGAAATAGCCAGAAAATCAATGCTTGGATAGAGTAACTTGCTCAGGGTTTGAACTTACTTCAAGCTTTGAACCTTCCAAGGAACCTGACTTCAAAGCTAGACTCAGAGCTTAGCTCTGTGTCAAGGAAAAGGGTAAAGGCAATACTTAGTCATCCACTCCCCTTCTTTTCTGAGTAACCAGTGCTCAGTGACCTTAGGAAGCCAATGATGTGTGGATGTTTTCTGATCCAGAGAAGGGCTGCAACACTGGCCATGTGGGCAGTGTGAAGGAGAGAAAGCATGCCAGGAAAGGCAGTGTGAGGGGAAATACTTTAAGAGAGCATATGCATAGTTCTTTACATTTCTCAAAGCATTATATTATACAGTCTCTCATTTGATTTCTACAGCAACCTGATAAGTAGAAATAGTTCTAATGTGTCCAGAAGATATATCTGAATGGTAATTCATGAGGCAGGCAGGACAAGGATTATAATTACAAGTCATTTGAGAGATTTAATAATTTATTTTTGTTTTAAGTTAGCATAGCTATTTGACCTCTCTCTTTATATGAATGATTGAAATTCCTGTGTTATATCATGCATTAGTATATTCATCCTTCCATCTATTCATTCATCCATCATTCATCAAAATGGCTCTGCACACTTGGCTTTAGGACTGTCACAGGATCTTCATCACCAAATTAGGGGCCTTATTCTTAAGAAGCTTATGTTGGGATGAAAAAGTCATGAAAGTGCACAAGGGTAAGATTTGCTATGATGAACATGTGTAAGTACAAGGGTGTGTAATGGCAGATTTGCAGTTGTTTGTACAGAAAATAATACAATGTTCAATAAATAATAATACAAGAATATACTTTGTATTTTGTGTACTCACAGTTGTAAGTCTGCTTTTGCCCAACCCTGTATATTATGTCTCACAGTTCCAGGGTCAATACATATTGGAATTTTCTTGTCAGAAGAAGTGTTAGAGACCAAAAGAAAGGACTGGTTAATTTTCTCTGGATGAGGTAAAATGGCTTCATTGAAGTCTTGTCAGATTGACTTGGTGGATTCAAAAGTACAAGGGTAGAAAAAGGGGTGGGGGAGGCTGCAAGACATTTAAGACAGGTTTTCCAGACAGAAAGAGTGATATGAGTGAGGGCATGGAGGGGTGAAGCAATACCCGTATGCTTGTGAAACTGCAATTAGCTTAGCGTGGCTGAGCACAGTTTGGAAATATAGAGGGCAAAGTGAAAAATTAGATGAGCTAGGTATTAGAAATAGCTAATTATTATATACAAAAATTATTTCTTTGAAGTTTCAGGCAAACTCCAATGATATACATGCCATTATTATCATAGTTGGCAGATGTTAACATTGAAGCATTGAGCTTTTAAGTATTCACCCTAGATCACAAAGCTGGTAGGTTGCTGAATTCAGACTGAATCCAGGCAATATGGCTCTGAGTCCTACTCCTTCAATGCAACATTGAGGGCCCAAACTTCTAGAAAGTTTGGCTTTTAATCTATAGAAAACCTGGTGAAACTTCTTATACCACCACCTCCATGGAATTTCTTGGTTCCCGGGATAGAAGTCAGCCATTCCCTGGTTAGAAATCAGGGGATCTATGCATTTAGATGGAAAAACATTACATCTTTACTTACACAAATGTCTAGCTGTACTGCAGCATTTCCTAAAATTATAAATTTAGGTAACAAACCCCAGTAGTACCTGTGGCTGGGATGTTTTCACACCACATCATTTTTGTTGCATATATCTTGAAAAACCATTTATACTCACTGCTATTCAAAATTCCAATAGTTGTTGGACCTGCTGCTAGATCTTATTCTTTAACACATTAATAAAGGCACTCATTTCTCATAGCACGCATTTATTTTTAAAATCGTGATAACTGTCTTTCAATATCATTGGTCTCCTTTGTAATTCTATATGTTTAAAATCATTTTTAGAAGGCTGCCACAAGCATCTTCAGACTGACAAAGGAGTCCAGGTGCACACATGAACAACAGCAAGGCGAAAACTCTCACCTATCCCAACTTCCCATGTAACTTCAAACAGCCCCTTGGTTTTATTACTCAGAGGCCATTGTCTAGAATTTGTCTAATACTAGAGACTGGAGAGTTTACTCTCCTATAAGTAAATACTTTTTGTTCCTTTAAAGCTCAAAAATTTCAAAAAAAATCTTTTTTATATTGAAAGTAATAACTGCATAGTTAAATTTTTTCCTCCCTCTTTTTAAAACTGGCCTTTCCTCTTCAGCAACAGTCCTTTCAAAACATAAGAATAATTTCTGTCTGGTTTTATTGAATTCTGTTTTCCTAAAGGCCACGGTACCCTTCCAACTCTTCCCAGATTTCCCACCCCTCACCTCACAAATGTCTGAAACATTGCGGGGAGGGGTGGTCATTATCTCACAGGTTTCCTGTCACTGATGCATCACCATCTAGTCCTTCCCTGAAATTCATAATTCAGTTGAGTCGCAGTTCTCTTTATTGCTTCCTCAACCATGTGAGACATGAAACTATTAGTAACACAAGTGAGGAATTTATCGGACACATGCTTTTAGCAAAATGAAACTGAGCCGCTGTCTAGATGAAGCCCCAGCCTTACCCCCATGACTTCTGGGTCCTGTTTCCTTGTCAGGGTCACTGGCTGTGTTCAGAAAACACCATGCATCTCCTGTCTCTGGCAATTTAGTGTAAAGTTTACTTTACAACAATATCAATTCTGTTTCTCTCTCCTTTTATCATCAGTGGCCCAATGGCCTCCAACGTTTTTATACACTTTGCTTCATGAATTTTCATACAGGTGCATGCCTTCCTAACAAGTTACATCTATTTCTTTTGTAACTGTGTATCTTTCCACTGCCATCTTCCAGTTGGCAATCATCTCCTTCCTTCCATCAAGTGACAATTTCTGTTTTCCTTGGCTGCCACTGTAAATTTGCAGAAGGGAAAGAATGTTCAGTTCCTGGGGACTATCTACGCTGTGCTGGGTGGAACCACAGAGTTAGAAAAGACTGCTACAGGCGCCATGCAAAGGAAACTTGGCAACAAAAATGCGCTTCCCCTCCTCTTACCACAGCTGTGAATGCCATTGTCAAGCAATTTATATTGAACTTTAAAAAAGTGTTTAAAGACAGAAAACTGTAGTGGGAATTGGTACAGGCAGTGCTGTTTTTACACTTCTCATTTGTTCTTTGGTGTCTGAGATATAAGTTCACTTAAGAAAAAAATGTTAAGAACCAGTTTTACTCCAAATGCCAAAAGAACAGCACTTGGTTATTTTCGGATTACAAAGGACAAGAATATGAAAAAAAAAAGGAATTTACCAATACTACTTTTTTCTCTTCCCCAAATGTTTTGCTTTTATTTTTAAGTCTAGGATAGAATCTTTCAGGAAAAATATAAGAAAAATGAAGCGTAAAAAATGCAAAGTACTCAAGTTTGGAGTCCTGGACCCTCAGTATATACCCTTTTTTTTCTCACAGTATTAATAGTATTTCATGGTATTTTTTAAGTTATACTTCCAGAGAACAAATCCATTCATAATACCTTGGCTTATCCTTTTTTTTTTTTTTTTGTAAAGAACTGGGATAAAACCAGTATAATTTTAAGAAGACAGGAACCCAAAGCAAGAAGAGGCCCTACGGCTAAGAACTTCTGCGTGGCTGGGAGTTTTGAGGAGAGAAGGTGAGTAGCGATGCTGCAATGCTTACTGTTACTCCAGGATAACATTTGGTTATAACCTATTTGAAAGATGCAGGGAGTAGAAGCCCAGTAATACTCGTAGAATAATTGTTGAATAAGCTATTTACTCTGATATAGTGAAAGGCATACACATTTAAGTGTAAAGATTTAGGGATCTTAGACATCTTCTCTAAACTGTGTGAAGGATTAGTGCTATCAGGCTATAGAACCAGACAGTTATGAGGTGAGGGAGGTAAGGGCACAGGGCTCCTAATGGCCAGTCTCTTGCTCAACCTACTGCCTTGAAGGAAATGCTAGATTCCCACTGTTAATTGCTCTCCTCCTGTTCTTTAGCTTCTATAGCATTGTTGTATCTTTGGTTTCCTCTTTTCTCCCCTCTAAATCTCAGTCATTATTTCTTCAACCAGATGCTCTTGCTCCTTAAATGTTCAAATTCCCCAAGTTTCCACTTCTGTGTTCCTTCTTTTCTACATTGGCGTGCTCCTAGTGGGCACACTTGTCTACTGCCATTGCTTCAATTATCAAGAGAGACAGGGAAACTCAGCAACAGTGTCACATGCAGCAGAAAGGTTCACTAAGGATGGGAAATACCCAAAGAGTTTGTAGAAGGGGAGTTATGATCAAATTTCAGTATGAAAATTGTTGTTTCATAGGTGTGTCCATAGTTGCTCATAATGGGAAAGTAGACCTGGTCTCAGGACCAGCAAAAGAAGTCACAGTTCACTATGTTTTTGAAGAAGCGATTTTGACATAGGTCTTTGAACATGATAAAATAGTAAATCATCAAAATTATAGATTGTTGTCATTACTTAAAAATTACCAACAGGAAGAAACAGATATCTTCTCTTCATCCTGACCATCTTCCTATTATACCCATTATTGCTGAAAAGAAATATACCAATGGACTGAAAAACTGGGGTGCACATCAGAGATAGTGTGAACAATGGAGTAGAACTGAAGCAACACCGGGCCGATGAACCAAATTTCACCAGAAGTTATTTGTTTGCCAGTTTTGCTCATTTAAGAAAGTGTCATCAATCTCTCTAAGCTTTTCTAAAAATCGAAATATAATTAACATACCATAAGATTTACCTTGTAAAGAGTACAATTCAGTGGCTTTTAGTGTATGTACAAAGTCGTTCTACCATCACCACTGTATGATTACAGAGCATGTCATGACTCAAAAAGAAAACCCCACAGCCATCAGTAGCTGTATTCCATTCCCCTCTACTCTCAGCTCCTGGAAACTACCAGTCTACTTTCCATCTCTGTGAATTTGTCTTCTCTGAGCTCTACGGATAAATGGAATTACACAATATGTGGTCTTTTGTGTATGAATTATTTTTTTTACCATGTCTTCAAGTTCCATCTATGTTGTAGCAGTTATCAGTACCTTATTTTTATATGACTGAAAAAATATTCCATTATGTGGTTATACCAATTTTTTATTCATTAATCAATATTTGAATTGTTTTCGCTTTTAAAATTTATTTTGAATATTTTTCTATAAACCTTAGCATATAATTTTCTGTGTAAACATATGTTCTAACTTTTCTTAAGACTAAAGTTACTAAGTTATATGGTAACTATGTTTAACTGTTAGAGGAACTGCCAAACGCTTTTCCAAAGTGGCTGCACCATCACGTGTCCACAAGCACTCGCTGGTGTCTGTGTTACTGGGTACAGCCATCCTGGTGTGTGGGAAGTGGTATCTCGTTGAAGTTCTGATTCATAGCTCACTAATGACTAATAATGTTGAACATCTTTTCATTTGTATATCTTCTTTGGGGAAACATACACTTAAATTTCATTTTAATTGGGTGATTTCTCTTTTTATTATTGAGTGGTTAGAATATTTTAGGTATTCTGTATGCTAGTTACTTATCACATATAGAATTTGGAAATATTTTCACACATTCCATGTGTTGTCATTTCATTTTCTCGATGGTGTCCTTTCAAGACCAAAAGGTTTAAATTTTGAAGTTCCGATTTTTTTCTTTGTTGTTTATGTTTTTGTGTCATATTTAAGAGTCCATTGCCCAGTCCAAGGTAATGGAGAATTATGCCTATGTTTTCTTCTAAGAATTTTACACCCTTAGATAATATTGGTCTTTGATCAATTTTGAGTTACATTTTACATATGATGTGAGATATTCTCAACTTGAATGTTCTACATCGCTGTAAGTATTTTGAATGGTCTACCTCTTAAATAATCTGATTTATCTCACAGAGTTACAGTATGATATTGCTTTACTTTCAGTTAATATATCCATCTATCTGTGAAATAATAAATTTTATTATTCTCTCTCTTTTTAAATATAAAAACAGATAACTGTATTTTTTAAGCTTTGTCTTTTAGGCATTATTTTTGATATATACTAAACAGTAGATATGGCCATATATATTTCTTAGTCTCAATTATAGGAAATCCTCAGTTAAATTTTAAATAGCTCTTTTAGTATTCTATTGGAAGACAGATGTGATAATATTTTTAAAACCTTGCTCTAGAATACTGTCATACATATTTTTTTTCTGGATATAAAGGTTATTTTTATACCTATGGGAGACAAATAACTGAAGTGGAAACTCCAAACCTCCTAAGCAGGATAGATGTTAAGGAAGAACAGGGTCATTAGTGTCTGTTTTAAGCATTACTTGGAGATTTTAAAAATGAATTATTTCAAATTTGCCATTTTACATCAAAAGGGCTTTTTGGAAATATCCTTCATTAGCAATAAGACTTTCTTCAAATATTTTTTATAAGAGCATTTTAAATGATTTTAATATATATTTCATCAAGTACATACTTCATCCTATAGTTAATTGTTTTCTTTTTATTTTAAAATTCTTTGTGTTAGGTGAGTTGAAAGCTGATTTGTTTTATCCTGTATAATAATGCTTAATATTTGGGTTCGCTCTGGCCCAGTTCCTTGGTTGGAAAATTATAACAGTGTTCTCTCTCTCTCTTTCTCTCTCTCTCTCCATCACAGCCTCTATCTCTATCTTTATCTGTCTCCTTCTCTCTCGGTGAGTTTGTAATGTGCTTTGCAATAAGTAACTATTATGGACCCAGAGGATTTTTGGCTATATTAAAAAAGCCATTTATAAAAGCTGTTATTTTTCTAAGTGTGAATCTCCATAAGGTTTTATTTAATCTTTTGTAATTTTACTTTCCAAAGTGAGTGAACTAAATAAAAAAAATTCTAAAAAGTAGAACTTTTAGCCCTAAAAGAAAAACAAAAATTTGATTTGTATACTTGGCAAAGGGACATAGAGATATTGTGTCAGAGATATCTGGATGAGGCAGCAGCCAGGGAATATAAAATAATGACTTTTTTTTTTTAAATTTCACCAACATGTCATTCATTGTTGTCCTAGGCTTCTGGAAGCCTCTCCTATGACATTGACCTTCATATTGGTCTTTGGTCCACAGTGCAAATCATAGGTCCTGGGACAGACTGCTCTGTGAAACAATTCCAGTAGAATGAAAGTATTATAAATGCCTAATATATCGGAAGGAAAGAGTGAAGAAATGCTTAAGTGTTAAACTTAAAATGTGCAGAGCATTTGCTTATTTGCTTTGTCAACGTTAGAGAATTTCACAGGATATTAGCTGAGGTCGAGAGGCTTTAAAAGGCCCAAGTGAGATATTAAAATCAGTTAACATTTAAGAATCATTAAGAGTCCTTTTCTCTATTTTTCAAGGCATATGCTAATCATCAGCTGGAATCAAATATTTCCTCTCATGGAGTATTATTCCATAGTTAAGTAAAAGATAGGATTTCCTTTGAAGTATATGATCACTGCTCATTATAGGGCAACTGACAAGACAAGGCATTTAGTCTTTTTACTGTATAGAAACTTGACTTAACGGTTCACAAGGATGACATTTATTTTAAGCTATTGTATTGAATATAATATTTCCCTAGGACTGTATTTGCACTCATTCTTGGTATATTAGCCATTATTCAACTCTTTTATTTAACTGAAATTCTCTCATTCACTCAATAAATTTGCTCAGTTAGCATTTATTGAGTAGTAAGTAGCACCAGACACTGGGGTCCCTATTACTTTCTGAGAGAGAGGCCCTTGAGTTATTTGGGGGCTTAACAAGAGATTTAATAAAGTTATAATCAGCCACTGTATCAAAACAGAATTGTGTGAATTCCTTGAGGCAGGGACTGTACTGCATCTGTATCTCTCCAGTTATATTGAAGGCACTCAATTACATTTTTGTAAAATTGAATCAAATAGAATCCTAAAGTGTTAGACTTGGAAATGTAATGTCTAAGAGGCTCATAGAGGTGCCCAGAGATTGCCAGAAGGTAAGGTGATGAGGCAGACCTCTGGGAGTTCCTTACTTATATTTCAACTAGAGTAGCCTCTCTTTTATCTACTGGGCTTTTGGATAAGCTTTCATTTTTGTAAAAAATGTGTTTATTGCTAAGAAAATATTGGAAAGTCATTGATAATCCAATTGCCTCAATTACAAATGAGGTAAATCTTTTTTTTAGCCATCTGCACCAGTTACAATCTATTTCATCTTTCTAAATAACAGATATAGTTTATATCATGTCCCTTGCTTTTCTTTTATTCTATCTCATCTCCATCTCTATTCCTATCTTTCTCTATTTCTCTCTCTTTATCAATTGTTTTAAAAAGAACGAGGTGGCATGGGGGGTGGGGACGGTGGTACGACAGCCTAAAAATAATTTTCTCAGGAAATGATGAAGCAATAAAATACAAAAGCCTTTGAAGATCTCTAGCAAGTTATACCAGTGTCTGTAATGTGAAACTGCTTGAGGTCTCTTCGATGCTGTGTGCCCTCACACTGTGAATGAATTCATTAAAACAATGCAGAATTCATCTGGGGCACAAAAATAAGGAAACTAATTTTTAAACGGCTAAGGACTAAGGAAAAGATTTGCTCTTAATTTCCCTGGCCTAATGAAGAACACACATATGCCATCAGCTCATCTCTATCATTAAAAATAAGTTAGAACCGAGAACATGCACAATCACATCAAGGCTTGTCAATGAAAAATAAACCCAGGAAAGATGTTTTGGAGATTATCAAGACTGAATAATCTGTTTTGAGATTACTGTCCCCATCAAAAATGGGAGGAGATTGAGAGAAAAACATGGGTTAATGCTGAGATTTTTGTTACAGAGCAAAGCAGAACTGCCTCCTTGAGGTAACAGCATAATTTTTTGCCTTAAGAGAACACTTCCAGATGATCAATCTGATTATGTGTCATACACCTAAACTTGGGTACTCCAGGGTAAGTCAACGAGACTGGTTCAGAAATATGAGGGCTAAATGTCATGAGAGGTGGGTCTCTCCCTCCTGAAGCATGGAATTATGAAAACACTCCAATAAGCATTTTCCTACAACTGAGATTGTGGATTATTTTTTTTTTAAGTTCAGAGGATGGAATGCAACTCTCTGATGAACTTTTGTTCAAATTTCAAAACTTTTTTAAAAACTTCAAGTTTAAAAGGCATTGTTGAAAAATAAATATTATTTATAAATTTCAGAAGCCTATTAACCCCCTTTTATTTAAAAATAAATGATCATATTGAATCCAACCTAACATTTTGAGCTCCAGTGTCTATCAAAAAAATGTAGACAAAATAAATTTTAAGAAGCTGACAGAGGCTACATGATTGATTGTTTAGAAATACAACACAAAAGTAATGAAATGAAGGTAGTTGTGATGATAACTTATGAAAAGACAGGCCACCCCTGTCATTTTAGTATTAAAATGTCAGGATGATAGAGGAAAAATGTTGGGTATCTTATCAGAACAGAAGAGGTAGCAGCCAAAAACAAATTATCATCAGTCTTCTATAGACACAAAGAGGATGGCTGCAGAAGTGGCAAGGAAGGGGTAAGCCAGTCAGTGTAGGCCAGAACAGCTTGTTGCACAAGCAGAGCTAGAGCGTTGTGGAGGCAGGGAGCAGAGAGATGGGAAGTGTGAAGAAGGGGTGCCTGACCAGGGAAGGAGAAGTTCCATTGTGTAATAAAGGGGTCAGAATCTATGACACAAAGCGTTTATTTAGGTGGAATTGAGTAACAACAGGTAATGGAGAAAGGACATGAGTTGGCATAGACCCTTTCCCTTTATTGCATTTGATCACTGTAGAGAGTAAGATAATATGAAGTAATTGTTTTTTTATGATGAAAAAGAAATGACTGCTTATGCAAGGTATTTATTTGCTGTGGGTCTAAAATGTATGCTGCACGTGTCTTGGTAAGAAAGAATAACTTGTCCTTGTCTCTTAAATCCATTATCTTTCTAATTGTATTTACTGCACAAATATCCCCTAAAGGACAATGCACATTTGGTTGCAGAACCATAATCTTTGAATTTCCTGCTAAGATTTGTCTGTTTTATTTTGTATACTTCTTTGTGGTGATCATTTTACACAAATATATTTTTGTACTTTAAAAAGTCTCATAGGTTTATAACAAAGCTTCAAACAAAATAAAAACAATGTCTCCTATACTCTTTCAAACTCTACTTTCTACAGAGGCAACCTCTTTCAACAGAATTTAGCCCTCTATTTCCAAATATTGTACCATGCTATGCACTTCTGTTAAACATGCGTGTGTGTGCACAGACACACACTTGCCTGGAGTGGGAGTAGACGGTTTTTCTCATACAGGCTACAGACAGGACTTTAGCGATCTCTCTAGGTGATGTTCTGCTGAACAGCCTGAAAAGAATACTTCCCCATTTCTGTGTGAGTTCTCATGACATGTGGCTCTGGCCCAAATGGATCCAAAAGTCAGTTTGAGAATACAATGTTCAGAAACCTGAACCCTGGACACAGTCTCCGGCTTTTCTGAGGGAAATTTTAGATACTGCTTGCTAATTTGGATGGTGTTATTGTTATTCAGAGTTCATCCTTCTAATTTGAGTCACATCTGTGACTGCTTAGCTGAACTGGGAGCCTCAGCATTAAGCTCTATCTTCATTTGCTCAGGGGACACATGGTGTGTGTAGGAGCCATCATGCTTTGTTTTTACAAATCAAACTCTTAATTAATTACTGAACATACTGCAATTCACTAATCAGGCTGTATTTTTTGAGACATTTCTGACTGATAAATATCTAGTCATCTGGCTTTGCAATATATCCTCTTGTCTTTGCTTTAGACAAAAATGGTGGGAGTTATTGGAAATTTTTTTATTTGTGATTTGTTCTTCATCATGCATGAACTTGAAGGAAGATAGTTTCCCATAGAACATTGTCTGTATTCTTCTGGCCTACATTGAAAGGCAATGTTTTCACGTCAGAGGGGTTACTGAATGAAAAATCATACAAGTCTTGGGCTAAAATTCTGGCTTTTCCACTTCCAGCTGATTGAAATTTAAATATCAATTTCTTATTTGTAATTTTTTTTTGAAAATTAAATGAGAAAAAAACACATAAAGCACCTGCTGCTGTGCTTGGCATGGAGTGAGCAAGGAAGTTTCCGATCATCCATTCATTGACCCCCACAGATGGAGTGTGTACAGTTTCCTGGGCTCTTTGGCATAGAGGAAACAGTGGTGAGTAAGACAGATGTAGCACCACTTCCCATGAAGCTTACACTCTGGGGATGGGGGGTTCATAATAAACCAGAAACAAGTGAGATGGTTGCATATATATTATAATAGCTCTCTATTTTCTTTTTTGATATCTGCATACATATCTCATTTTCCATTAGATAGAAAGCTTTGTGAGAAGAGTACCTTATACCCTCTTCTGGTTCAAGATCACTATTACACATATTAGGAAACATATCTGTTGCATAAAGAAATGAGCAAATGTAAGAAAATCTCTGATGTCTATATTTAGAATGGCTTCTTGTTTTATAGTAATATTTTAGTAAGCATATCAGTTACTAAATTATTCCTGAGGTTCTTAAAGAGGCAATATAGTGCAAAGGTCAAGAACAATAAATGTTCTGCACCCAGACTTTCTGGGTTCAAATTGCAGTGCCAGTTAGGGGCCGTGTGACTGAACCTCTCTGTGCCTCAGTTTCCCCATAGGAAAATGTGGATAACAAATATCTACATAATATAATTGCCATGCATATCCAAAGGGTTAGTTCATGCAGAGCATTTAGGAACAATGGTACACGGACTTTTGCGGGTGTGGCTCTGTGAGAAGAGGCAGACCATCTAAGTCCAGAGGTGTTGGGGTGATGAGGGATCCCAACACTATTGCTCCTTCACTGAACAGGAAGCCTAAGAAGGAGGCCAAGAAACAGTAGAAGAGGAGGCTTGAGGAGCCACCTGGGTGGGTGGGGGCAGCCTTCTTGGGACTCAACATCTTGTTCCCCAGCTCTATCCCAGGCTCAGGGTTTGAGTTGGCTGGGACAACCTCTGATCAGAGATCAGGACAATCATGAAATTCCCAAGCCCCAGGGGGCAGACTACTACCTCCTCTTCCTTCTGCTTCTGTGATGCTTTAGACACAGGAGGACTGAAACACCTTGCAATCAGAGATTGTCTTAGGAGCTTTGTTCAGAAGTTGGGTCAGCTCACAGAGTTACATTTATTTAGTCACCTTGTCCAGCCTTCAGTCACCTGCCTTGGAGATTTACGCGACATTTTAAAGTCATTATCTAATGCTGAGAAATACTGCCTTCTCCCATTATTTGTGCACCACAGACCTCCTGCTAATCAGCCACTTTTGTCTCTACTTGTGCAGATGGAGCCTGGCCAGGCCTCACCTGTTTGTTTAGGTCAAAATGCCATGGCCTGTGCAATGCTAGTGGTCCCAGTAGTGCAACAGCCAGATATGAAAGATGCCTGGCATGAGAGCCAACAGAAGACTCAGGCCAGGGTAATGCCTGGTTCTCCTCCAGCAGGTAGAAGGAATTTGGTTGAAAGAGGGAATGTTTCTTGGGCTCAAACTTTCTGAGCCTCTGAAATGAGGGGCTTGTCAATCCCTGACCTACCTCTTTTCATCCCATTATAGTACATTCAAGGTATGCCTTTTGGCTTCTACCTAGACAATTACATGCCCCCCAAACCCTGCTGCCAATTCTTTCACCCTCTGACCAGGGAGGAAAAGTTTTGAGGGGAAGTAAATTTCCCCACATGCTAGGTTAAAAAATAGTAATGACAATGGCACATGGCATGCACTCAATAAATGTTATCTATTTTTCTTTAACTAGAGAGCTATCTATCAAACCAGTTTCTGTAAACACATGGGAGTTCTTGGGAATATACTCAGGAGTCTTCTATTTTGTATAAGAATTTTAGATTTTTGTATTTTCACTTTGTGAAAAACTTCAAAATATTAAAGTCAGCCTATTTTGGAATATCTACCAAACAACTTCAGTGCCCATATTTGTACGTACTCTGAAAGTGACTTTGAGTGATCACCTGACATGATAATGTTTAACTTTTAGTTTCTTAAACTGAGCTTCTGTATATTCTTGGGTGTTTAAAGTTTTTTAAGATCAAAAAATACTATTTTAAAGCATCAAGCATACATGTGCTATAGACCATAATATAAATGTCCACGATGCAAAAAAATCATCTACTATTCAACACATATATATTATAGCCATCACACATGCTGTCTCCCAGTTCTTTGGGGTTCTCTGTGTTCAGGGTACATAATAGAAACTTAATTCTTGGCCTAGTTTGTATTTGCATGGTAAGGGGATCTGTGGCTACTTTTGGCCAATGAGTGGTGAGCATAATTGACATGCATTCCTTCTGCACCAGAGTGTTTAATTGCTGGTGCAAGACTGTCCAGAACACACTTTTCAAGTTGTAGCTGTTCATTGGCTGCAACTCTGAGCTTCCCTGCCAACTTATGTTGGGCATGTTAGCATGCATGGGAAATAACATATTTGTTGATTTAAGCTATTAAGATTTGTGTGTGGTTTTATACCATTGCATCCTGACTAGCATGTACTCTTGATGCATCTACTGTGTGTAGGACATCATGATAATTGTAAATTTCCTGGTTCAGCCTTTTTCTTTCAGTTTATACCAATATAACCTGAGGTAATGTAAGTCTTCTATTATCTTAGACTTGCACTCAACTTGTAATTTCATCAGGTTTATATTGTTTTCTTTTATCAGTGAGGAAAATATAAAACAACTACAATCTCCAAGCTTCTCACCAAATGCTAAGTAAACAGTAAGGATTTACATTTTATTCTCTCAAGAGAAATGAAGAGCTGACACCAAATAAAAAATATTACTTGGCAAGATAGTCTTTCTCAGCCTGATATGCTACTCTTGGGCTGGATCTGCACAGTTGGCTAGTCGTGGTTCTTACGGGCAGCTTGAGGCAGGTCCAGAGACCAGTGGTTTCTGTTAATAGTGGTTTCTTAATGCTCCATTTTCTGTCATGGTTCTCAGCAAAGGCTTAGAGATCTTTCAGAAGTCACATTTACCTATGTTATTCTTAGTCACAAGATCCATTGAGTCCATTGGAGCTAATTGGATGTTTTTTAAAATAACAGATCTTTTAAAGAATTGCTTATAGCATTGCTCTGGCTGCAGGTTTAAGTCTAGTGATCTAGTGGGAAAAGCAAATGGTCTTCTTGCTTTTATTACTATGCAGCCTAATAACATTTCTGCTTTGTCATAAAATTAAACATGGGCCCAGTGTCCTACAGACTCTTCCTTATTTCCAAGCTCATTTTCCAAATTCCTCAGAGATGTTTTTCTAAGAAGTTGATTTTATATTCCAATATTTTCTTGTGAAAGGACCTCAACTCAAAGAAAGAGGCTTGATCACAAGAAGAAAAATCTATTTCACGAACTACCCTCCCATATGTTTAGTCCAAAAATTTTCGCCATGACATAAAAAAGTTCTAGCTTATATTTAAAAGTCTAAAGCATAAACTTTGATGTGAGATACTCTTGAGCAACATTTAGACCTATGTCACATTGATTAATACATTCAAGAATTTTTTTCTGAAACACCAGTATATGCAAGTAAGGCACCATATTGGACAAAGGGTGGGGTGTGGAACATGTTTTATGAGAATGTGATCATGAAGGATTTGTAAGACATGTCAAAAAGTATCAGAGAACAGATATGCCAGGAGACTGTGGTCTAGGAGACAGAGTCTCAGGAAGAGATGCATGAAAAACCAGGGTTGTTAAAAACTTACATATGTTAGGGGCCAGAAACTTTCTAATGAACTTAGTAACTAGAAGGTTTCTATTGGAGCAAGCAGTGTCAATGAACCATGGTAGAAAAAAACTAATTTTTGAAAGGTTGATGAGTAAATGAAAAGAAGTGAAGAGAACAAATATTTATAGCTCTTTCAAGAAACTTGGTTTTGAAAGAAAGAAAAGAGGAGACTCAAGGAAATTTTCTTTTTAGACATTAGGGACAACATTTCTTCCATTGTAACTGATGGTAAACAGAAAGAATGGCTGTGGAAACAGGTAAATTTCTAGATTTGGAAGCATGCAGTTAAGGAGGGCTCACCTCTTGGCTATTCTCATTTTGGACTTGGAGGTGAGAACATCTATTGAGATTGAGTGGGGAGGTTGAGGCTGGAAGTTTGGGCAGTGAGTGGAGATTCTTCGAAATGACTGTTGTAAAGAATTGAGAGAGAAGATGATGGAAATAGGAAAGACTTCCTATTCAATATGAGAAGGATTAAACCTTGCTCACAATGGAAGGTGAAATGATATAAGAAAAGTTATATGTGGTTAGTAAGAAATAACTCAACAAATTGTAGCTATTATTATTATCCACACCATTGTTTCTGTTCTTTTTTGCACAAACAACACTAATTCTAGCTTTCATTTGTAGCTCTACCTCTTCCTTTATGTTCGATCTGTTTGATTTCTCTTAGTTTGCTCCTTCACTCCGCTTCCGGGCTCTTGCTTTCATTTCCTCACTTCCATCTCTTTCAACTCTTTTAGCTTGGTGATTTCACCATACCAGTGCCTTCTTAGTACTGTCTCTTCTGAGATGGCCTGGCCCCCAGTATATTTTCTTCTGACTCTTTCCTTGTAGAGCAGTTCCTCTCTCCTGAGCTCCTCAATGAAAGCCAAACAATGCTGGGTCCAGAAAAATCCATGAGCATTCTGTAGTGTACCATAGCTTATTTGCAAGTGACATCCTAATAATGACCCTGAGTTCCAATAGTATACTTTTATGAAAATAATCAAATAGATTAGAGTATCAGATTTAACATTTATAATGCAATAAAGCTGGAAGTCTTAGACATGTTTATGGTCCGAGCATGCAAAATGAAGTCGTCATTTTGTCTTTTATATATTTGCAATGGTCAAGCTGTATGTTAGGTCAATCTGTTTTTAGAAACTTATGTATAATAAAACACAACTGGTATTCTCTGCAGTTCTCTCTTTTCCACTGTTAAGCTCTTATCACAGAAACTTCTGCCTATTTGTCTAGTGCTTTTGTCCCAAACAGAGCTCTTAGCAGTAGCTTATGACCTTCTCTCCATGTTCCGTATCTGGAATTCTGGGGTCTTGCCTCTATATAAAGTGTGTAATTTGAGCACATGGAGCAACTATCCTGTCTGTCTCAACTCCTTTTCAATTATTATCATGGCTAAGCTCTTCCCATTTTCTATCCCCAGGGCCTGCTTCTTCACCTATTGCCACAAGCAAGTGAAGAATATGAAACTGAACACTTTATAAGTGAGAGCACAAATGCCTACAATAGACGGCTACTAAATGCAATAGAGAAACTAATCTCCCCCTTCAAGAAAGGATAATTCTTCTTATTGACTAGCGGTCATCCAAAACAATATTTTATGAGCTTGACTGTGCGTATGTCCATCTCTAAAACTCTTGCCTTGACTGCAATTTCGGGAGTATCCAGGATCTATTTCAGTTTGATCGTTAAGGTAGTGCAGCTTCATTGCCGCTCATTGCACAGACAATCATGTGGAAGTCTGTCATAACTTTAGGAGTATGTAAGGCATGTGCTTTTGAGGCCTAGCTGAGGGCATGTGCAGACACACCAGAACATCATCAGCTTCTTTTCCCAGTGAAGTTTGTTTAAAAGAAACTGAGGATACAGGTACCAAATGGCAGAGTGATTTTTTTTCTGACCAGCAGAGCTGCTCATTAGCAACTTGAAAGGACGCCTAGATCCAAAATAGTATTAAACAAGTGTTTCTTCAATATGAGATCATTATGTTTCTCTTCTAAATCCAAATACTAATTGCAACCTTGCTGTGAGCATACAATATTAAGGCCATCATAGCCATGGCAACAGAATGCAACATGAAGTGGAATCCTATCATCCGCACAGCGTTGCTAGTGGTTTGGGTGGCAGACAAGCACTTTCTCCCAGTATCTCTAATGTTCAACTCTAAAGAGGGGATTGCATTGCATACCTTTAGGCAATTTTGCTGTACAGATTCTGTTATCTTTGAATGTTTTGTATATCTCTGTAATTAATTTCAATACAGGATGGCTTGTTAATCCATAGACAAAAATAAAAGCACAAATTAAAATTTCAACAAGCACTTTACAATGGCCATTTACATTTCAAAATTAAACCCATAATAAAAACTTTTGTGTACTTATAATTGGACTGATTTTTAACACCCAATGATAAACATCTATGTAAATAGCCTCCCAAAGATTTTACACTTAAGAAAAAAGCACTTTAAATGAGCTGCTTAAAGTCACCTTCTCTGCTTTGCATGATAATTGTAATGCAAAATAATAAACAGCACAGAGCAGGAGTATAACACTTCTAGGATGATAGGGTGCCATTTATATGAAGATAATTAGGCATTTAAAACCTACCAATACCAATTGTAAAACCTACCAATTAAAAAAAAACCGTGTGCTTACAGTAAACTCATTGAAATAAATTTCCATTTCCCTTCGCTGTGCTTTCATTACAAAAATGTCCACGGCTAGTGCAGCCCCAAGACTCTGCTTTTGTGTGTAGGAACTGAGGTGCACATTAAGAGTTCATAACCCAGCCTATCTTTCTGGAAAAACAGAAAAAATATTTTGTACAGACTTGCTGGAAACATATGCACCATATGCCATTGTTAAAAAGAAAGGAGACAAGTTGTGTCGGCGGAAAGATTTGTTACTATTAGGAACCTGAAGGAAGCACAGAGCTCTATACCCATTTTCTCCTAAATGACACTGGGAAGAACAAGGGAGACAATGGGTTCTGCCATCAACATTTGGAGGCAAATGTATTGGGCTTGGCTTTCATAGTTAATGAAACAAAATCAGCTTCTCAAAAATGTATCTAAAAATGAACCATTAAATCCATGTGAAAGCAACACAGAAGTCATATAGTTTTCCCAAATATGTAAACAATGGCATGTCATCTAGACTGCAAGAAAATTTTAACACTTGAATAATAAAGAAATATCTAGCAAATAGGTCACTAGATTTTTACTATTATTAGTGCTGCATTCATTCATTTATTTACTCCTTTATTTATCAAACATTTACTCATCTACTTTGTGTTAGGCATTATACTAGATGCTGGCAATTCAAGTATGAATTCAGCCCTCAGAGAAATGAAATATGTATGTTAACAAGTGATTTTGGTAAAATAGAGAAACTTGTGAGTGATCTATATACAAAGTGCAATGGAAGCAAAAAGGAGAAAATGACTTAATGTGCTGCTATAAAGGCAGATTTCGTAGTAATGAACAATCTTTGAACTAAGTGTTGAAATATAAAACACGTGTTTATTCGGAAGTGAAGAGAATGAGATAGGTAGAGAAATCTGGGAGGGGCTTTAGAAACTGGAAACACTGAGGCATTGGATTTTGGTTCCTGCAAGTAGTTATGTCTGGAATGTAGGGTGTTCATCTGGAGGGCATTCGGTGTTTTCCTATTTACATTTCCATTTTGTCTTATTTCTTCAACCTGGTCCATACAAACTAGCATACTAGTTTAGGGGGTAGAAGATTTGACTTAATAAATATAAAACTCAGGAGAGTTATTTCAGGCATGCCTGGATTTAAGTGATTAGAAGAATCTGTCTCTATCTCATGAGTTTGCTTTTCTTAGGGTTGGTTCCATTCTCAAGGTCACACACAGTCCATGTACAGGCTTAGCAAATCCACCAGAAATTTGCATTTTTATAGGGATGGTTTTTCCCAAAGAGAAAACTAGGATATTGTCCCTGAAGTATTCATGAATTTCCCAGAACCACTTATTAAATAATCAAAGTTGTTTTATATGTACCAAAATTGGAAACAGGCATTGTTCTTGACTATGGAATTTGGTTGAATTCATGAAATAATTAATTTAATTATCATCTATTAGATGCTTACTATGTGTCAGGCACTGTTTAAGTGATTTGTGTATACATACTTGACACATTATTATTTTTTTAAATCTTTGCAATTTCTTTTATTGTCTGTTGAATCAATATTTCACAAAATGAAGAACATATACTTCTGAGTATACTGAGGTTATTTTAGACCCAGAAATGAAAGGTGTTGAATCAAGCAGTGTGAATTTTTTCCCCTTTCTATTCTCTTTTAGTCCTTCTAATTATGCTAGCAGAAAGTCTGTCTAGTACCTGTAACATCCTTCTTAACAAAGAGAGCTTCTGGTAGGCTTGATGCTAGCCAAAATTTAGTGACAGTGTTTTATTTAATTCAAAAAGCTTTTAACTAAACTTTTATGTAATTTTTCATGAAATTAGTTTATAAACATTTTTGTATAAAAATAATCTATTTTTATTTATATAACTTTATTCTACTTAAGACAAGATGGCTGACTTTATAGTTTTATTACTGGAATGACGTTCTTTCTCAAGTAAAGTTAATTAAGTAATACATGTAAACAGTATAAAAATATTTGAAATGATTAATTTTATCAGTAATGTGTGAATAAGGCAAACATCGTGAGGGCAATATGTAAGCAACTGAAATTTGGGCTATTCTGTCATAGGGTAGGATGTCCCTGCCATTGGACAATTTTTCATATGTTTGTATGAGTATGTGCTCATTTGTTCATATGATTTTTATAATAACTTTGGCAAATTCTAAGAAACCTCACTGATATGTTTGTACTTAAATTATATCTATACGTTAATATATAAATGAAAAGTTCCTTTGTTATATTCACTCTTCTTTTCCAGGAACATGGCAAAGTCTTTTATGTCAAAATCATTCATATACCTTGTTAAGACTCTATCCTTTTCTTCATTAAGTTGCATATATTTCCTTTTAAACTTATATCCAGGTATTTTTATAATTTTGTTGTTGTTAAAGACAGTTTTTAAAATGCATTTTTAGCTAATTATTCTTACCTATGATACAGTTCTTGCTTTTGCAAACATTTGTTTCCAACCATCCTTCTAAATTATTCTTTTAGTTGAAACAGTATTTTGTTTTATTCTCACTTTATTTCTGGGCAGACAATCTTATGATTTACAAATAATGATCGCTTTTTTCTTTCTAATAGTCACAAACCTTTTTTCTTTTTCATGTCATACTATCCAGACTTTTCAATTAAGTTTACATTTGGCAATGGTGATAACAGGTTCTTATTTGTGATTAATTTTAATGGAAATGCATCTTCTCTTTTACCACTAGTTCCATGTTGGGTGTAGGTTTATGGGTGTCTGTTTGTTGCCATTCAAGAAAATAACCTTCCATTTCTAGTTAACTAAGAATTATGGAAGCACAATTTTCTATTTTTATAATACAACTATAATTTTAGTCTTTAAAATGCAGTGTTGTGTTTGTACTTAATACTGGCCAGGACCAAGCCTCTGAATTTATTTATTATTTTGCATTTTTTAATTTCTATTTTCAATTATAGTTCACATTCAATTTTAGTTTGTACTGGTTTCAGGTGCACAACATAGTGGTTAGACAATCATATGTTTTACAAAGTGTTCACCCCCCACTGTTACCAGTACCCACCTGGCACTGTATGTAGTTATTACATTACTGACTACATTCCCTATGCTGTATTTTATATCCCCGTGACTATTTTGTAACTGCCAATTTGAACTTATTAACGCCTTCACCTCTTTTACCCTGTCTCCATCCCCTTTGGCAACCATCAGTCCCCTCTCTGTGTCCATGAGTTGAAGGCTCTGAAGTTAACTTGATGGTAGAAAGTTTGTTTTCGAAACAGACAATTTGATTACATTTAAATGTCTCCTTCACCCTAAAGTAGACTTGATACGTGGCAAAACCAAACTTAACAAATATTTTGTTTTGTTTTCTCCCAATATTTTATTGTGAAAGTGCTTACAAATTGAGAGAATCATTTTTGTTAAAGTATAGCAATTATCATCTAGATTTATTTAACTATAGTTAACATTTCACCATTCATATGTGCATTTATACATATATGTTCTTTTTTAATTGACAACTGTTAGTGAAATAAAATTGTTGCAAAATGGCCTCTCTGAAAGACTATACATCAAGAAGGTGAAAGTTCTTCATTTCTGAAAAAATCAGAATTTGAAGAACTAGATTAGAAGTTACAGATTATTGAATGAAAACTTATATTTCACAGATAACCAGTAGAATTCTATAGTTTAAGTGACTTTGAGCACCTAGACTGTGATTTATGTTTAACATCCATTTGCATAAGTCATCATTTATTTATTTGTATTAGTATTCACTGAAGAAGGACAAAATTCTTATTCTTTATTATTTTCAAATTAGCTTATAAGTTCAATCAGTCTATATGCTTCCTAATTTTTCTGTCACTGCAAAGTTATTAATAGTTGGTGAAATAAAGCAAGTATGTTGTCATTGTTATACAGGCTCTGAGGTGTTTGTAGACTATTGGGTTAGAGATAACATGAGTTTTTCAGAAGCTCATGCACTTTAAGGAGAAAATTTGGAGTTTGGAAGAATCTGTGGGAAACAGAAGGAATAAAAAAGAAGAAAGATTCTCTTAAAATGAAGAGAAGATGGAAAACAGCCTCAATGTGTCTATCAGCATCAAATTAATGGTTAAGTTTAATCCAAAAATTTAAAACAAATGTAAAGAACAGGAAAAATAAAACTTCATTTTTCAGAGAAAAAATTATAATTTATTTTCTTCCTTTTAAAAAAATATACAAACATGTAGACCTTTAATTTACAGTGTAAAATGGAATCACTGCCAGGCATGAAGGTGAGAGGAATCGACTTTTCTTCCACTGTGCATCTCAGTGCCACGGGATCTCCTGGGCCTTTTTCGGTTGTTATCTCCGAAACTAGTGCTCACTGAGCAATAAATAAGAGATCAGATAAACACAGATAAATCTTGACAAACCAAAAAACCCCCGAACTCTTCTTGCTCACCAACACACTGGATATTAACAATGCCTTAAATATTAAATTAGCAGGTGATAATAGATTAATTCTATCATGATTTACTTAAATTAATTTTACATATCTTCACAATTTTACTCTAGAAGAGGAAAATATAGGAGAAATTAAAAGTAGTAGGTTTTATTAAGTGTAAATAATAGTTCATATTTAATTGAGATCACATCTTTTATCTTTTTCCTACCAATGGCTCATTTTTATTCTTATTATCTTGTTTTCAGTACAGCATTATCACCCACTGTTTTCAATTACAGAGACGGCCATATTGATTCTCCTCTTGATTTTAACTCGCAACTGAAAAATTACTCATTTAGTCCTGTAAAGCTGTATTCTGTAGCCAGTTTAAGCTCTTTTTAAAAAATTATGTGGATTCAAAATACAGAAAGATAAAACTCATAAACAGAACTGTTCAGTTATATGAAGCTATTGGGAAACAGACTTTAAATTATTTTAACTCAAATCACTATTAAAATGTAAGAAGACAAATAGTAATCAAAAATGTCATCACCATATGGAGAAAAACTTGATGTCAGTCACAGCATTTATAAAGAACAGGTGGCGCTTAAGCAATCAAAAGCCCCTTATGGAATTATACAAATGTAACCTAAATTCCATAGATCTGTAGTAAAGTGATGTACATAAATTAGACAAAAGATCTTTCATTAACACATACATTTTAAGTTGTTTGACTATAATTTCCAAAGTTTCCGAGGGAATGAAAATATTCTCTTGAATATCACACTGTTTACTTCTACAATTTCTAAAGAAGTAATTGCATCTTTTGTTTCCTGTCAAAGCCTGCATGTTATTTATTTTAGTAAAGATCCATGTCTCTGAACTACCCTGGGCGTTTTACTGCCCTCTGTCTCAAGGATCTGGCACAGTGATGGAGGAAGAGGCAGATACCGGGGTCAGACTGATCATGAAGGCTATCAGCCAAGCCAGTTAGAGCCTGACTAGTCCACAAGGTTATCCAGCCATAGGATCTGCTATTCTGAATCCCTTCAGTCTGAGACAGTGCTGAACGTGTAAATCTTAAACCAGAACCAATTTTTCTGAACTCAAATATTGCACAATTTATAAGAAGTATTCTGGGGATAAAGAAAGCTATTTGGAGCAAGTGAAAATGTTGAAACAAAGTAAAACTTCAAAAAATTTTTTTAAGTCAAACGTTGAATTTATTATGGAATGTTTTGAGAAAGAGCAGACTGATATTTTGACCTGTGCTTTTGTAGTATTCTCATAAGGAAATCTCTGTATTTTGGCATTTCCAAATAATATTGATGGTTATGCCCATTGATAATGGAAATAAAACCCTCATTTTGAAAAAAAAAAAACACCCTGGGGTTATATTTCATTTGAGGTCACCTATCTGACTTGAGGAGAGCAATTAGTGGCTGCAGATTTTCCACTGTTAATAGGTGAGCCTTGTAATTACCTACGAAAGGAAATTCCCCTTTCTGAGTTCTTCCACATTAATCTAATTTCTGGAATTGACTGAGTAGTGCAAAATCCCAGATGGCGGACTAGAGTGCTACTGACTCAGTTTGTTTCACATTTTTATTCAGAATTCACATAAATGTCAACTTTCCACTGATTTTTTTTAACACAAAAAGAAAACTCAAGGTTAAGTTTTCTGAAAAAATTAAATTGAAAAAAAATTTTTTACTGCCAAGATATACTAAGATCTCAGGTATAAAGATCAGAACTAAGCTGTTTCCATTTTTTATGCATTTTATTGCTTTTATGTCTGCTTTGTTTAGACTATATTAAACATATACTAGTTGCATTTGGATTATCTGATTTTTTGTTATCTTCTCTCTGACTAAATTGTTATACCCAACCATAGATTCACAAGATGGTTGGTACAGCTAAAAGATGCAGATTCAAAGTCATTTCTCACATACAAAATTACTATTCATATGGAATAATTATTATTAACATTTCCACATACTGATTTTTATGGCACTTATTCTTTACTTCCCTTTGGGTGCTTGCCACTTTCTATCTGGCTCAGTGTACATTGTAAGAGCTCCAACTGAACCTCTGTGAGTCCCATGAGGAAAGGATCAGGACCTAACTTATGTCTCTATTTGTATGCTGTCTCACAGCACCTGGCATGAAATAAACTCAGTAAATATCTATTGAATAAATACAAGAAAGAGTGAAAGGAAGTCTGTTACATTAGCCTCCTAATATTTAAAAATTTATCAAGTCAGATACAACTATTCCTTCAGTAGTGAATGAATTTTTTATTCAGCTTCTGATTTGGGGATAACATTGGGTATCAGTATTTAGGATATAAATTCTGACATCAGAAATTTATTTATTCATGTTTCTAGATTTGTTCAGGTAGATTCAGCTCTAACAAAATTTTTTAATCTATAATATTGAGTATACTACTTCCCACCTAATATATTCATACTAAGTAGAGGAGATCAGGGCTCTTCCTAAATTATATCAAGCATCTTTTAAACCCATTTATGGTAAGGGAAAGAATTTTTTTTTTCTTTTCAAAATTTCTAGGGCACACTGAGTTGTTAAAATATAAGTAAACAAATATAAAAATGTAAGGATAAATTATATAAAACTAAAACAGGGAAAATTGAAGACAGTAGCATGAATTCTCCCATTGAAATATAAAATCACAAAACCCTCATTGTTTCTATTTATTTAGAGTTTACAATGATTTAGAGTGCACTGTGCTAAGTGTTTTATATGTAATTCCCAACTTAATCCCAATAATCATCCTACGCTATGGGTACTATTATTATCCCTTTTTTCCAGATAAAAACCCTGAAGTTTACAGAGATGAAATAATATGTTCAAGAGTGACAGATGATAAGCAGCAGGAGTAATGCTTCAAACCCAGGTATATCTCCCCCCACACCTTCATTCTTTACTTTGCTATATGGTCCCTATATTGGTGTGTGAGGTTGCTGAAAACACAGTAGCCTGAGCAGTGAGGGGTGTCACGACCAATTAAACATATCAATATTTATTTCCTATGTTAAATCTTCCTCATTCGTTCACCCATAAACATAGGGCAGTCAATGCCATTTGATTGTCAGTCAAATTTCAAATAAAATCTCTTTTGGGAAATGTACATTGAGGTAACGCACTTGAATGTCCCTCTTCACCCAGAGGGTATAGATCTGGTACTCTTGTCTAAGAAGAAGAAATAATTTTTTTCTTAATTTTTTATTGATTGATTTGAGAGAGAAAGGGAGAAAAGAGAGAGAAAGTTGACTCTCCTATGTGCTCTGACTAGAGATCGAACCCATAGCCTTGGTGTGTCTGAATGAAGATCTAACCAACTGAGTTTCCCAACCAGGGCAGAAAAAAAGAAATATTTAAATCTGTCTGCAAAGTAAACTTTTTCTGGTAATCAGGGATCTTCCCCTACTTGGTACAAAGGGCTTCCCTCTCCTTTGTTGTGCTATTTCTAAAGCATTGTGCAATACATAAAGAAAAGACCAAGAACATATCATTGCCTTGGAAACTGCTATGGAATTTGACAGACTGTAGGTTGTTCAGAGCAAATGTTCTGTTGCTGCACGGAGTCCATGCAGTAGCAGTGACTGGCAAAGTGGCTGAATGCTCATCTGCTAATCTTGATGTCAACTTAACTTGTCATCCCTGCCCTAAGGATAGGGTGGAAAGTTTGTCTTGTTTTCTTTCTTTAAATAAGGACATTTGAATTATTTCTTTCCCAACTGTCAGTGATGAAGTGCAAAGATAAAGGCTAAAGGCAAAACAGCAACTTTCTGTGGTAATTATCCATTTGGAGATGAGAATTGAAACCTATATTTTTAATAAACGAATGCTAACAACACAGTCTTGGGAAACTATATTGCTTTTTTACAACATAATTGTGCCTCTTATGCTGCATTTATAATAGCAAAAGGTAAGGGGGAAAACCTTCTGGATTCAGAGAATGTCACTCACTGTGGTCCTTTCTAATGAATGTCTGGGAAAACAAATAAAACTCTATGTAAAATAGGGAAAAAAAATTAAGTAAGAGATGAAAGTAAGGAGTCAGTCTTTTGGAGCTCTTTCCCAAAAAGCAAATGCTACACGCTGGCTAGTTATAGCCTTTTATTTATTTGTTTGTTGGTGAGACTACTGGGAATAAAAATAAAAATGATCCCTTTGTGATCCTGTTTGGCCGTGACAGATTCCTTCAGCATTGCCATAGTAACTGAAAGAATTGCATTTATGAATAGACTTAGATTTCTAAGGCTTGAGTTTCCTGTCAAGAAGCAAACACAGGGTGGGGAAAACAGAGGAAAGTCAAGGCAAAGGGAAAGAAAACAGATCGAGGTGTTGATTTCCCAGCTCTCTCATTTGGAGAGTGCAGGCAAAATGTTATTTTCACCTTCAGGTGTCAAAATGAGTGCTCTTTCAGCAGAATAAGTTTAAGCAATTTCTTCCACACCTTTTGATGTCAGGAAGGGGAAAACAATACTTTGGATTATCAAAAGTTATGCATAAGAGGGAGGAAGTAACCTCAGATATGGTTAGATAAGGACAAGGAATGGAGATGACAATTGCAAATGCTTGTCGGCAAGTAACACTCTTAGAGGTGAAATGACCCTGATTGAAGAAAAGTCACCCAGCCACTTTGTCCTACTTTTCATTTGTCAAGTGTCTTCAGAAATATGTTTAAGCTAATAACAATAAAACAAAACAAAGGCTAACAGAAAGGTGATAAATAGTGATTGACACGCGTTCTGTCAGAGAGAACAGAGTGGTAGGGACGACTTGGAGAGCACAGGCCAAGGGGAAGCAGCCATCATGTGATTCCAGCTAATTTCTGGAAAGAAGGAAGATGAGTTCGAGGTTACCAGATCTTCCTATTTTTCAAGAGAACCTGGAAATAGGGATTTTACATGAAATCTTCTGATATTTTAGTTGTGCTAAAAAAATTTTAAATACCATTAAGCCAAACAAAATATGCCTAGAAATTACATTTAGCTCGTAGATGAACAGTTTGTAACTCCCAGAGTCTGAGACTAAGCTCTTAGTCATGTCCCTAGAGCATGAGCCAGTGGTAACAAGGAAGTGGCCAGAGATGAAAGAGATTCAGAAGATAGAAACAGGCAGAGGGGATGATGTCACAAGGAGCCCAGAACAACGACCAGATTGAGAGACAGATACAACTAATCTCTAGGGCTTGGGATAGAAAGCAGATGCTTCGGGCTTCCCATTTTAATATTCAGTATTTGTGGAGTGCCTGCTCCATGTCAGAGAGTGTGCTAACCAGGAAACATCCCGTGCCACTTGGTTTGCCAGTTTGATTTTTTTTTATTTGTGATGTAATTTTTATGAAGAAATAATAAACACATATAGGATTAGACATAGTCACACATCTAGGACTATATGAAGCATATACATAAGGTTTAAGGAGTAATAAAATTAGCATCCATCTCTCCACTTCCCAGCTTATGAAAGAAGTCATTATGAGAATTTTTGAGGACCTTTGCATGCTAGTCCCCAATCTCTGTCCTACCCAGATATAACAGCTCTCTTAAATTTTGTGAAAATAGCTCCTGGATACTTTTTACTTTTACTTTTTATAGTCTTGTGTGGTTGTTTATACTTGTTTCCATATGGTTACTTCTACTTTGTTGTTTGTAGCATAATATACTTATATCACATACCACGTATCATGTATCACATTATATATCACATATCATATATTATATGCTACATATAATATATATGCTATATAATATAGAGCATATAATAACATATATCATAATATATGTTATTATAATAACATATATCATGTTATTATCACTGTACTATTATATGCATATGGTATAGTTGTTTATGGTTGCTTTTTATAAGCATTTGGTTTTTCCCATAGTTGAATTCTGTATAAATTGAATCATATTCTGTATATTTTTCTAACTTGGTTTTTAAAAAATTATAGTTGACATACAATAGCTTATCAGTTTCAGGTGTACAACATAGTGATTTTACATTTATATTATTTATAATGTGACCATCACACTAAGTCTAGTTACCATCTGCCATCATGCCAAGTTATTACAATATTATCGACTATATTTCTTGTGCTGTACACCACCTCTCCATGGCTTATTTGTTTTACAGCTGAAAGTCTGTGCTATTTCCCTTCATCTTTTCATCCATGTCCCCACCTCACCCTTCTCTGACAACCATCGGTTTTTATTCTGTTTCTATGAATCTCTTTTAATTTTTTGTTTGTTCATTTTTTTTGTCTTTTAGATTCCAGATATAATTGAAATCATATGGTAGTTAACTTTGTCTATCTGACTTATTTCACTTAGAATAATACCCTCTAGGTCCATTCTGCTCCAAATGATAAGATTTCATTCTTTTTTATTGCTGAGTAATATCCATTCTATGTATATACTATATCTTTATCCATTCATCTATTGATGGACACTTAGGTAGCTTCTGTATTTTAGCTATTGTAAACAGTGCTGCAGCCAACATAGGGGTACATGTATCTTTTCAAATAAGTGTTTTTTCTTTTTCTTTTTTTTGATAAATACCTAGAAGTATATGTCACACAGTTTTTCTATTTTTAATTTTTGAGGAATATCCATACTGTTTCTCATAGTATGGAAAACTACTCTAATTTACAATCCCACAAGGACCCCAGGGTTCCCTTTTCCCATTATTTGTTGACTTTTTAATAATAGCCATTTTGACAGGTATGAGTTCATATCTCATTGTGCTTTTGATTTGCATTAATCTGATGATTAGTGAAATTGATTATTTTTTCACATGTCTGTTGGCCGTCTGTATATCTTCTTTGGAGAAATGTCTATTCATGTCATCTGCACATTTTTAATCAGATTGTTTTTTTGATGTTGAGTTGTATGAGTTCCTTATGTATTTTATATATTAACCCTTTACTGAATATATCATTTGTAAATATCTTCTTTTTGTTTTACTAATGGTTTCCTTCACAGTGAAGATTTTTAGTTTAATGTAGTCACACTTGTATATTTTTGCTTTCGTTTCTCTTGCCTAAGGAGGCATGTCCAAAAAGATATTGCCAAGACCAATGTCAGAGAGATTACTACCTGTTTTCTTCTAGGAGTTTTACAGTTTTAGGTCTTACATTTAAGTCTTTAATTCATTTGTTTTTTGTTTGTACATGCTGTAAGAGAGTAGATTTATTTTTTCTCAACACCACTTATTGAAGAGACAGTCATTTTTCCATTGTTTATTCTTGCCTCCTTTGTCATAGATTAATTGACCAGATAAATGAATGTTTATTTCTGGGCTCTCTAATTTGTTCTATTGATCTATGTTTCTGTTTTTGTGCCAGTACCATAGTGTTTTGATTGTTACAGCTTTTGTAGTACAGTTTGAAATCAGGGGGCATGATACCCTCGACTTTGTTTTTTCCAAGATTGCTTTGGTTATTTAAAATCTTTTGTAATTCTACATAAATTTTAGTATTATTTGTTCTTGTCCTAGGAAGAATACCATTGGTATTTTCACAGAAATTGCATTGAATCTATAGATTGCTTTGAATAATACAGAAATTTTAACAATATTAATCTTTCTAGTTCATGAGCACAGCATACACTTTCATCAATTTATCCTCTTCGGTTTCTTCCTTTAATGTCTTACAGTTTTCACAGTACAGGCCTTTAACATCCTTGGTCAAATTTATTTTTAAGCATTTTTTTATTCTTGTTTTTTTTTTTTTATTTTAATTTTTCTTCAAGTACAGTTTTCTGCCTTTTACCCCCATCCCAGCCCACCCCCCAGCCTTCCCCATCTTCCTCTCATTTCCACCTTCCCTTGCTATTGTCCATGTGTCCTTTATACTTGTTCTTGCAAACTGTTCACCCTTTTCCCCTGAAATTCCCTCTCCTCTCCCCTTTGGTCACTGTTGGCCTATTCTCAATTTCAGTGTCTTTGGTTATATTTTGCTTGTTTGTTTGTTTTATTGATTAGTCTTATTTTTTCTATTAAGTTGCCCCAATTTTTCCTCCTTTGTCCTCCTCCACCCCATCCTATCCCCCAGTCCCTCATTCTTGCTACAATTATAAATGGGACTGTTTTCTTAATCTCTCCTTCTGATAATTTGTTATTAGTGTATAGAAATGCAATGAATTTTTATACACTAATTTTGTAGCCTGCAAATTTATTGACTCCATTTATTAGTTCTAATAATTGTTTTGGTAGAGTCTTTGGGGTTTTAAATGCATAGTATGATATCATCTTCAAATAATGACAGTTTTATTTCTTCCTTTCCAATTTGGTTGACTATTATTTCTTTTTCTTGTCTGAACTGTGGCTAGGACTCCTAACACTATATTGAATAAAAGTAGTGAGGGTGAGCATCCTTGTCTTGTTTTTCCATATTTGAATTCTATATAAATTGAATAATATTTTATATTTTTCTACCTTGATCTTTTTTGGTTCAACAATATTCTTAACTTACACTGATATTTACAGCTATATTTACTGTATTCTCATCACCATTTGTTTATTCCATTGTATCGTATTTTGGAATGTGTATATCTTTTCTACTGTTAAGAACCTATTGGGGCATTTCTGGGGTTTTTTTTTTGGCTGTCATAAACTATGTTGTTATGAACACTTTCACCTATTTCCTGTATTAGAGTTCTCCAAAGCAACAGAACCAACAGGAGAGAGAAAGAGAGAGAGAGACAGAGAGAGAGAGAATAAAGTGATTATAAGAAATTGGCTCATGCAAATATGGAGGGTTACAAGTTCCAAGAGCTGCAGTCAGCAAGCTGGAAACCCAAGGCTGCCAATATGCAGTTTTAGTCTGAAACCTGACACACGTAAGACCCAAGAAGAGCTGCTGATGTTTCAGTTCATAACTAAAGGCCTGCAAAGACCAATGTCTTAGCTCAAGCAGTCAGGCAGGAGGAGTACCCTTCTACTTGTGAGAGGGCCAGCTACTTCATTCTGTTCAGACCTTCAACTGATTGGATGAGACCTACACACATTTCGGGGAGCAATCAGTTCCACTCAGTTTACCAATTCAGATGCTATTTTCATTCAAAAACACCCTCACAGAGATACCAAGACTAATGTTTGACCAAATATTGGGCATCCTGTGGCCCAGTCAAGTTGACACATAAAATTAACCATCACACTTTCTGATCTACTTGTGCAAAAATTATTCTAGAAAATATATACGGGAATACAATTTCAGAATCACTGAGTATGTGCATATTAAACTGCAATTTGTTTTTCAAAGTGGTTGTACCAAGGTACATCTACAAGAAATCTCTGAGAGTTGCCATTGTGACCACAAGCTTGCCAAAAGTTTTATCAGCCTTTTTGACAATGTGGTGGATGTAAAGTGGAATCTGACTATGGTTTTGATAAGCATAAGCTAAGCACCCCACAAAGAAAGTAGAAAAACTAAAGCAGCATATGTCCAAAGAAAATAAAATTAAGGAAATAGTAAAACAGGTACAGAAATCAATGCAATACTTAAAAAGAAAAGCAATAGAGAGGAAATAAAGCCAAAAGTTGATTCTTTGTAAAGCTGTCCAAAATATCTTCTAGCCAACATCATACCGGAGTTCCTGACCAGCAGCTAAAGCAAGAAAAAAAAGCCTCATATTATCAAGGAAAATAACTGATATTACTTACATTTGATTTGATGGTCTTTATAGAAAACCTAAAAGACTCCATAGACAATTTATTACAATAAATAAGAGGGTTTAGCAAGTTTTCTAGGTATAAAATTAACATATAAAAGGCAACTGTCTGTAAATTATATAACAATACTTAGAAAATATAATAAAATATGAAACTACTTAAAATAATAATAAAATTGTACACCATAAAGGAATAAATATAACAAAAATGTTCAAGAATTTTAAATAGTCAAAATTTAAAGTTTCTTTAAAGATAATAAAGAAGATATAAATAATACAGAGATACATCCTGTTCTTCGCTAGAAAGACTTAATATTCATTACATGGATTAAATATTATTTCAATCATTATCTTGACAGTTTTACAACTTGGTAAACTGATTCCAATATATATGAACAAAGAGTCAAGAATAGCCAAACATGTTTAAAATGATATTATCCAGAAATCAAAACTTATTTCTATGGAATGACTAGCATATTGTCTACTCTGGCTAGTCAAAACTTGAATGTCTCCTAGATGTATTCAAGCTCCAGCAATACTTAGGTCAAAACTCCCCAGTATTTATTCTTTTGCTGGCTTCCTAGAATCTCACCCAATGCATATGCAGTTTAATATTCAATCATAAACCCAAAGAGACCTCTAAGCATATTTCTGGAGCTCTCTGTCTCCTTGGCTGCTGTCTGGTACTCTGTTCATTAAATTCCAGCTTTTTCTCATCTACCTAAGCTCCAATCTCTGTCTTTTCAACTCAGAGAGACTACTGTGCTCTTCTTAGTCTTTCTTTCTGTGCTGCTTCTAGATTGAGAGCTTGGGAAGCTCACCTTGTTTGTATCTTTCCTCTCAAGGATTCAGTCCTGTGTTGTCTGCTGTCCAGCATCTGAAAAGAAGTTCAAATACATTGTAATATTTTCAGCTGTTTATAGAGGAGTTTTAGTATGGGGCCAGTTATTCCATCACAACCACACTTTCATGACTCCTTCTGAAATCTGAAGACTTTTTTTCTAGCTGGTATGACAAGATGTCACAGATAAATCTTATACAAAACTGTGGCAGCAGACCTGACATCAGTTTTTTTTTTTTTTTTTTCTCTAAGAAGACCTCATTTCTTTTATGGGAAATGGTATTTGAAGACCACAATCCAGATGCTAGAGGAATTCATGTTGCTGAGTTCATTGTGTTTCTAGATTCTTTCAGTTGACAGAGCTAGGATTTATCTAGATCTGTGTCTGCATCAACAGCTACATCTAGATTCACAATAAACTCATATAATTCCTTCTTGAACAATTTCATCAGACTTTTACTTTTTCTCTATACCAACACTTCTACTATTGAAATCACCGGTGGCCTTCCATTGACTAAATCCCATAGACAACCCTTGGTCTTTTATCATTTTCAACATATCAGCAGCTTTTGACACAGACGATCCTTCTTGCTCCTGTTTGAAATACATTATTCTTATCTTCCAAGACACATCATTTTCTCCTCTTGGATAGCCTCATATTTAATGTGTCCAAGCCAAGATTCATGATTTCCCTTCTGAAATTTTCTCCTTACATAATTCTCTTTATCTCAGTGAATAGGAACTCTACTCTTCCAGTTTCTCAGGTCAAATCATTGGAACAAGTCTTGACTCTGCTCTTTCTTCCAGACACCAAATTCTATCCATCAGATCTATTCTTTTGGCTCCATCTTCAAAATATATCTAGGCTCTGATTACCTCTCACCACTTCCATCACCACAATCCTGGTACAAGTCACCATTAATTCTCAACTGAATTATTTCTATAATCTTCCAATTTGTCTTCCCAAATCCACATTTACCCAATAGAACCTAAGCAAGAATAAACCATTAAAATTTAACTCAGTTTACATAGTATGACTCTAATCTCTTTAACATCTTTATATCTTTGCAGAATAAAAGACCAAAGTTATTAAAATGGCCTACAAGATTCTGCATCTATCACCTATTCTGACTTTCACTTACTGTCCCCTCACTCACTTTGCACCAGCCACACTCTCACTCTTGTTATTTCTTAAGCAGGCCAAGGATGCTCCTTTATTAGAAGTCTGTACTTGCTGTTCCCACCATCGGGAGTACGCTTCCCCCCCCGTATTTCATAGCTCGTGTCCTTCCTCTTTAGGTCACCCTCTCCATCACATTTATCACTTTCTAGGATTACATATATTTTACTTATTTATTGGTTTGTTTGTTTTGTATTAGTGTCACTAGAATCTAAGTTTTGTGAGGACAAGGAGATTGAATAGACTACTGTGGGAATTTAACAAACACTTTAAGGAATGAATAAATACATCTTTACTGAGCAGCGGCTTTGTGTCAGGGGCTATGCCATTTGCTAGTACATGTATGTAACATATAATTCCTTCCCTCAAGAGAAGTGGGAGGCAAACGGTCAATTTCCTTATAAAGCCTCTGACACTAGTCTTATACCTCCATGAATCTAGTCTATAGTTATTCCCACACAGTTTTCAAAGTTTTATATGTAAGTACCTTTTATACATTATAGCCCTTTGACCTTTGAGAAAAACATGCTCTAAAAATAGTCCAGAGGACCAGCTCTGAGGAAGCCAAATTGGAAACTGATGCCACCTTTTTAGTGGCTTTGGGCAATTCCAAGAGCCTTTCTGCTTCTGTTTCCCCAGCTGTAAAATAGGATTAATAGTTCCTGCTTCACAGGAGCCTTTTGAGGATTCTTTCATTCATGTAGTAATATTTATTGAAAATGGTAAGTGCTAAGTAGTATTATGCCTAATTAATTAGGTCCTCATCTCCCTGGTGTGGGTTATGGTGTCTGGCTGGTCATTAATAAAATATGCTGGAAGCTTTGCAGATTTTCCTCGCAGAGTTCTCCTGATAGCTGCATAAGCAGTGCACGCATTGGGCATCCCACTTTGTAGTTAAATACATACAGCTGTTTGTGTTCTACTGTGCTCATATTTATTTAGTTCTCAGACAATACAAAATTGGAAGGTGCTGAAAACACCAATTAAGAGAAAGAAATACTACAAAGGATCCTAGAGTGGTTAGTAATAAAACCAGGAAGTAAAACTAAGACTCAGTTTGGATCTGCCAGATAATGCCAATGGAAATCCTAAGACTTCCTCTGAAAAATTTGACTAGTGGTGAGATACTAGGGAAATGATAAACAAGATTGTAACTAGGTGCCATGGATGACACTACAGAGGAAATTATGTGAGGATGTAAGATGATATCACTAATGGATGATATTTAATGTATTATTGTTATATCACATTAGAAAAGCATATTTTTGAGAATATACTTATAATAAAACTGTTATCATCTGAGTTCCCCAGAAAGCAGAGTCTAAGTGCTCTTAATTTAAAATCAAGTACAATCCCAGAAGGCAGAAATGAGACATGAGCAAAGTGAAGCCCAGGAGGAGGGAAAAGCGATACTAGAATATGTTACTGACCTGACTGTTGCTACATGCAATTGATGGCTCAGTGCATGAAATGACACCCTTCTGGACCTTCTATGGAACCAGAGTATGGGTATGGTCCCAGGACTTACACAGTGTATTCACTCAAACATTCCCTCCCCTCCCTGAGCCTTCTAACCTTTCCTTTCATACTACGCCAAGGAAGAACTGTTGTCTTGACTTCATTCATTCTTGGTCATCACTGCAGCCAAGTGTCAAGGGACCATTCTAATAGACTGTTAGGGATGGTTCCAGGAATCATTACAGAATATTGAGTTCTGAGTGTCTCTTGTCAATAGAATCTCTCCTGTCCAGCCTGATACCCAACCTCTTCTCATCCCTTGCTCTCCTCCTGTGTCAGAATATACTGTCTTAGAGTTGGAAGGATGGACTGAAAAGATAGTTTAATGCAATCTCTTGCCTAATGGAAGAATTTTTTTCAAAACTGTTTAATGGAAGTGTTGAGCCATCAAGTCACTGTTTGCATAATTCAGAGACAAGGTGTTCATCTCATAACAAAACTTGTTTCCTTTCCCACTGTCCCTGTTAGACAATCCTTTATATTGAGCAAAAAATTAGTCCAACTATATTATCACTTTTATCTTTTCAATTCTTAGTTTATTTGACCTCCCTCCAGCTTTGGGCATATGTCTGAAACTTTTCTTAAAATTCAATCTACCCTCAGCCTCTCTGATACCCATTTTTTTCTTTTATGTCTATGGCTCCTCTTACCAAATCTCCTTTCTCAGTTCCCCTTCCTCAGCTTGTCCCATGAATGACCATATTTCCCAGGCTCCTTCTTTGGTCATCTGAGTTTACCCTTCCATACATAAGTATTGTGTATCCTCGTATAAATCTTTGACTTCAACTACCAGCTCCTCCATCTCTAATGCAGAACACTGAGGGAGCTCCAGCTCTATAATTTCAGTTCTCTGCTAAGTGTCTTTAGTTGCACTCAGAACTCTTCTTTTTCTTCTCAATTCCTTCTTCCTGATGTTCCCTTATCTTGGTACACAGGACTATCAAGCAACCATCTATCCAAACCAAAGATCTAGAAACATAATCTAGATGCTTTCTTCTTTCATTAGCCTCCCCTCTATGTAAACCCCCAACAGGTTCTAAATGCCTCAAAACCTTTCACTCAATTAGGTCAGTGCTTATCCTTCACAAACAGATTTTTAGGAGTACATTCATTATGCTTCAAAACCTGTATTTCAAGTCCATGCCCAACGTGTAGTTATCTCTGGCCATTGATCACCTGTCTTATCATCACCCCCACATTGCTTTTTACTTTGGTGAGCCAACCCAGACCTCCACTTACCTCTGTCTTTGGAACTGTCCACAATGTCCTCTGGGACTGAGTGCCACAAAGAGCCCATTTCAAGATGCCACCAAGCTCTCCTGGAAGTATTTCCCATACTTTCATTGCCATACCTGATACCTACCTCTCACTAAAGAATACACTTTTTCCTGCAATTCTCCACCTGCCCTTAAATTCTCCCTTCTCCCCTATATTCCATGGTTGAGAGACTCCACCATGTTCTTGGCTCTTAGCACTAAACTTTGTTCATAGTAAAAACTAAATACATATTTTGAATAAATGGGCCCACCCCTTCACTTATTTCTACTATTGCTGCCTTAATTTGGGTGTCCATCAGTTATAACCTAGATAACTAAGAGCAGTTGATCCTTACTATTTATAGGTTCTACATCTGAAAATTCTCCTACTTGCTAAAATTTATTTAACCCCCCTCCCAAGTCAATATTTTCAGGCTTTCACAATCATTCTTAGACATGCTCAGAGTGACAAAAAATTTAAGTCACCCAGTGAGCATGTTCAGAGCTGAAGAAGGCAGTGCTCTGCTTTCTTGTTGCAGCTTTCATACTATGAAAAGTATCCTTTTGGTGATTTGTATAGGGCTACTTTTTTAAAAATTTTTTTGCTCTTTTTGGTGATTCTGTTGTTTAAAATGACCAAGTGTGCTCCTGAAGTGCTGTATAGGGTTCTCAAATGCAAGACGACTATTAAGAACCTAATGGAGAAAATGTGTGTTAGATAAGCATTGTTCAGTCATGAGCTACAATGCTGTTTTCATAGTTTGCACATTAATGAATCAGCAGCAGGGTAGATCAGAAAAGGGAAGAGGAAATTTGTTGATCTGTACATGCAGTGCTCAAAGTGCCAGAGTAGCATCTGTAGTGCATGATGAAGCTATGAACAAGGTGGAAAAATGGCTAAATTTTGGATTCATGAGATGATAACCCTGAGCTTTCCCCAGAGGCAATGACTCAGTATTTGCTAATTCATTATTTGCAATAACTTTATAGAGCATAACTACTGCAAATAATGAGTTCAACAAAACCTCCTAACTGGACCTAATGCTTTCAGCCCCATCCCATTACTGCTTAAAACATCATTCAAAAACTAAAATCTAATCACATCACTGCCCGGTTTTAAATGCTTCAAGGCTCCACATGGCTTCCAGGATAAAGCTCAAATTCCTTAGTTTAGAGTACGAGTCAGGCTTCATTTCCTATCAATGCCCCCCACACATGTCCTTTCTTCCAATTACCAGAACTAGTGTTTTCACCAGTTCCGTTATATTCTTTTGATTTTTCCCATATATTCACACATCCTGTTCTGTCTGCTTGCAATGTCCTTATTTCCTCCCCCTGCTTGGGCTAGTCATTGCCTATTTATCTTTCTAATCTTATCTCAAGTACACTTTTCTCTGACCCCTTCACTAACCCTACAGTCTGATCAGATGCCATGTCTCTGTGCCCTGGGAATACTTCCAGTTTAGCATGTACTGTGAAGCTTGACTTTCCTTTGTCTTTCTCACTAGACTAAAAAGTCTTTCAGAGCAGGAATCAAGTCTCTTTTTAAATTAATTTATTTATCTTTCAAAGATTCTATTTATTTATTGTTAGAGGGAGGGAAAGGAAGAGAGAAAGAGAAGGAGAAAAACATTGATGTGAAAGAGAAATATTGATGAGCTGTCTCTCGCATGCTTCCTGACCAGGGACTGAACCTGCAACCCAGGCTTGTGCCCTAACTGGTGACCTTTCTGTTTGCCGGACAATGCAATGCCCAACAAACTGAACCACACTGTCCAGGGCTTGAGCCTTTTTTTTTTTTTTTTTTTAATATTTTCTTCCTAGTACCAAGGACAGTGCCTGATGTATTTAGCATGTAGCAAAGTTAAATATATATTTGTTCAATGAATTCAGAATGAACAAATGAATGACTAGTTTAACGATGCCTACTTTTTTCAATATTTGAGGAATTTTCAGTTCAAACATTCTAAGTGCATACAACTTTCTCAATGGACATGTTACTGGGATCTTTATCACATCTTCTCACCAAGATCCCTCTTGTGTCATAATTCAATTATTCAAAAGTTCTTTTTATATTGTGGTTTACCTGAAACACTGTGACTTGTATCTGAGATACGGTATGAAGTTTGTGGAGTAAAATGGTCTTTCATTTCTTTTGATTAGCGTACATTAAATAGAAATAAATGAACAAATGAAAGAGTACTAATGCAGTGTTGAGATTCTTCCTCCTCCTACTCTTTTGTTCACATATCACTGCTGAATCCTATTGAGGTTGCTCTTAAGTGAAATCCCTATGTCTTTTTCATATCTATTGCTGGTAAACAAATAGCCTCAATACATATACATACTTAGAAAGATTATATTCTTCTATCTTGAATGTAGGATTTATCGCTGAGTTCCTATTTAATTTTACACAGTTAGTTTTGGTTTTGTTATACCTTGCACATACTTTTAAATATGAATTCTCTTATACATACAAAACATTAGCTACCCTTCTTGACTCCATGACATATGTTTTTATTCATATCATTGATAATAACATTAAACAGGCACAAGGACATTGGCCTGAGTTATATATCTGAAAATTTTCAAAGAAATTTTAGCACAATTATTTATTTATTAGAAATGTTCTCAACCACATTATTAATTGGCCCAAATTTACACATGCAATTATAGTGGAGGCTGTGCAGTACAGGGGAAGACTACAGGTTTAGAAGAAATCTGCATTCTTAGCCATCTCTATCTCTATTACCTGACAACTCTGGCAAATCACTTAACCTCTCTGAGCCTCATCTGTGACTTGTAAATATTGTACCAATGCAGGGTTTTTGTAAGTTTCAGGGGTAATGAACCTGAAATGGCTACCACAATGTGTGGCATATAGTTTATCAATGGTTAAAATGAGAGAATTATTTATTTATTTTTAGAGAGGGAGAGAGAGAGAGAAACATCAATGTGCGGTTGCTGGGGGCCATGGCCTGCAACCCAGGCATGTGCCCTGACTGGGAATCGAACCTGCGATGCCTGGTTCACAGCCTGCGCTCAATCCACTGAGCTACGCCAGCCAGGGCAAAATGAGAGAATTATTGAATGCCTTTCTGAAACCTAGATATCTACACCATCATGCTGTACTTCAATTGGTAAGTAGATCAAAAAAAGAAGGAAGGAAGGAAGGAAGGAAGGAAGGAAGGAAGGAAGGAAGGAAGGAAGGAAGGAAGGACTTTATGTGTTCTCTAACTTTTTTTATGTGTTCTTTTAAAACAATTCCTCTAGTTCCTTGGGAAGGAAGGAAAGAAGGAAGGAAGGAAGGAAACCTACATGAATTTAGCATTCAACCCATGTGACCTTAATAGAAACTTGCCTAGTGATCACTTTTTGCTACCTCAAGTAGTGCAAATATCCCTTTTAGCATAAAAATCGTAGGTTGTGATAATTTACTGCTCTGGTCCAATTGATTATCGTTAAATATTGCCCAAAAATAGTCCAGAGAAAGATGTGAACTTTCTCCTACATTACTAACACATGACAATAAGGGGATGGTGTACATGTATTAGTCTGTTTTTCTGAATTACTGATCAATACTTGTACCCACTCTGTTTCCAGTAGAACATTAGCATATGTTTGCTCAATTTAACATTTCCTGCTAGCACTCATCCAGTCTTTTTCCTTTCTAATACTCCAGCTGGCTGCTTTCTTTGCAGTTTTTTTTCCAGCTCATCCCAATTTTGCCATTAACAAAGGAATACATACAACCTAGAGGCAAGTACTGATTTGATCTTCTAGTTTCTTTGCCCCCTCCACCTCTTTTTCTATTTCTTTTTTTACTTTGCTTTTTTAGATTATTTTTAATTCAACTCTCTTCTTTCATCTTATTTCTAACAAGATCCAAGAGGCACCGTGGTGTGTTCTGGCCTTAGCCAATCCATACTGATTCCAAAAAGTTGCCACATTCTTCTCTACATACTTTTTAAACAGCTTTTAAATGAAATTCCCCGACACTTTCCCAGGGATTATTGGTGACCACAGCATTCCCTTGTGTTTGCAGTATACCATCTTCCACTTGCAGAAAATCAGGACCTTTAGTGATCTCCAGTGTCCTGCCATCACAACCCTTCTGCGGAAAGACTCGATGGTTGCCACTGCCAGTGTCTCTGAAATCACACCTGCAAATTCCTCTAGTTCCTTGGAAATGATTTTCCTGAATCAGGGGGCTTGAATTTATTCAAAACAGTGAGGAGCTCTCTCATCATCTCTTCACTTAATTTGGCCATTATTTTCCTCTTAACCATGTTTGTTCTTTTTTTAACTTGAAGATCATTTTTCTTGATAGAAAAAAATAGAAGTAAATTAGGAGATGAGTTGTTTTTCTCTTGCTGTAATCTGTTAGCATAATAAGATGAAAATCAAATGCTGAGCCACTTTTACCTTGTTCCTTTTTCACTCTAACATAGCCTTGAAAGTATTTCCCCCCCACCCCGGGTCTTTGGCTATTTTACATACTCAAACTTATTTTGTTTGGTTTTCTTGGTAGAATTCTCTTATCTTTTCTGTTTTCTTTTTATTTTTAGTTATGTGTTCTCTAACTCTTTTTATGTGTTCTTTTAAAGCATGAACCAATAGCCTAAGTAGTTTTGTTCGATCTCTACCTTCTTTTCATTTTGTTTACATAATTTAAAATTAAATTTGATATTTTTATATACAAGTGTGTTCCCACCCCACCAACCTGAGCCGTAGAAGCAGACTGGTCTGTGGTGGAGCCCTCATGCTGAGCTTAAGCTGCCACTAGAAAAGTCTTGTAAGCAAGTGCAGCAAGCCTGCTAGACGTCTACATAGTGAGAGACTCAAGAGTTCTGAGGCAGAGAAATCTTGTGAGGAGACAGAGACAGACATGTCAGTTGGCCGAGGAACAAAGCCTCTGATAAAATAGACGCTGTTCAAGAAAGAGAGTGATTTTTAGTATGATGTAGGGTGGTGGCTGTCACTTAAATTCATCCTTGTCCTTATCTAATTCTCAGGGAGAGAGAGTTCTTAGCTGGTGCTATCAGATACATAAACTTGGCTCACATTCCAATTCCAAGACTTTGGAAAATCCAAATCCCTTTTTTATTTCTGCAAATTCCTAGAGTCGGGTCCTTTTCTGAATACTCCAAGAAGTGTGTATGCATGTGTATGTGTGTGTTCGGGGGAGCGTTGTAGGGTCTGAAATCTGCCAGCAGCTTAGAAGCTAGACTTAAGGAAATATATTATCGTTAGTGTGATATCTTTGAATTCACAGCTGGAGCAAGGGAGGGGAGTTCTGTTTCTTTCCTTGGCCTTTTTGAAAGTCTTCAAGGAGAAAGACTCTCCTACACACACACATACATGCACACACACATATGCTGGCAAATAAGCAAATATAGCACACAGTAGGTACTTGGTCAATATTTCTGATTTAATAAAATCACTTCAATCTAGGACATAAATATAAATATGTGTAGTATTACTTTATTTGGGTGTTATGAAAATTAAAATGACAGTTCTTTTCTCTCAAATTCCATATGATGCCCACTTGAACAAGTACCTCTCTCTGTACTCACAATTAATTTTTTTTGAACCCACAGAGATGCAGTTCCTTCTGTTACTACCTCTTCTTACTGTGAAATAACACAGCCAGCAGGCAAGTCAAGAAATTACCAGACATTCTACTTTGAGCAGAATGATTTTCCTAGCAGCTCCCTTGATAACTGATGTCTCTTGATACCACTGCATTTGATCTCCTTGCCGGTTATATCAAGTGGGTTAGAATTACGTTCAGAATCATATAAATGAATATGCCATGTTAAAATTAGATAGATTTTTATTTGTCCCTGATTTCATTCTTACTCCTATTATGTTCAAAATATCTTTGCATCATCATTTTTTGGTATGTAACCCTGTAACAATTTGGCCATTCCAAAGAAAATATCTAGTTCTCTACCCTCTACATTTCTAACATATTTTTAACCAGGGAGTCAACTTCATATTGGAAGAAATTCATTATCTTCAAGGGCTGCAATTGGCCTTTCTAATTTACCCAAGACCAAGATATATATAAATGAAAGTTTGTACTTCATCACAATCCCGCCTCACCTGCCTGACAAACTTAAGACCCTTCAGACCATAAGAGGAAATATGTCCTTGGCAGTCTTCCTTTTATGTTCTCTGCACTAGTACTCATACTTGTATATATGCGTATTTCTATTACAAGACCTTCATATTATTTCATGATAACTTTGTGTTAGGAAAAAATAGCATGCAAATGAGTCTGGACTTTCTTCCATTCCTGGCAGCTAGAGATCATTGGCCCAGCCAGACCTATTTCCTCCCTTACTCCTAAGATTCTCTCGGGCAACCTTAAAACAGAATCAAGAGATGAAAATGTTTTGAGCAAAATGTCATGGGAGTTATGATACTGGGGAGAGGGAGATAAGGAAGTAGTCTGGGAAGTTGGAAGAAAAGCAGAAGTAGCTGCAGTGAGGATCAAGTGGATGAGATCGGAATTTTTAAAAGATAGGTTATACCTCCCTTCTTAGAGTTGGGGATACACAAGTTGACTTACTTCAAAAGCTCTTTTTGGTTGTCTGACTGCTTCTATTACTGCTCTGAGACTGTACTACATGAGATCATGGTTTCCAAAAGGTTATGTGTTGAATAGTCATCTTTCCGATTTTTTCTGTAAGTTCCTTTCAGGCAGGGGCTCATTAATTTCCATATCCCCAGCTGTTAGCCCATAATAGGTATTGAGTAAATATTTGCCGATGGAAACTAGAAGTGTTTTATTTAACAAAAAGGGAAGTCAGGAGGTCCCCTAAATCTGTACAGCAAGCCTGACTGTTTGAAATTTTAATACTATTAACACTTAATTTAAAATTCCTCCTTAACTAATGGCACTTCATTGCTGCTGATTTTAATAGAAAATAAATCAGGAGATCTTCCAATATGATCAAACATGATGCACAATGAACAATTATAATAGGAGATTTAGGGAGGGATATATGTGATCTGATCTTAGGTCTAGTTAAATATAACGGTTAAACATTTCTGCTCTGTGGCACACTGCTCCCTCTATCCAGGAAGTAGCTTGTTGTCTAAATAGTGTTTGTGGTCAGTGCATTTGAAGTCCTGTGCCCTGAAATGTTTGGGGTATCTCTCTCTCCAGAAATAGAATCAAAAATTTTTTAAAGCACCATACTAAATAACGATAGGGATAACAATCAAGTTCTGATTTTTCCTGTAGTATACGTTTGAATTTTTAAAAACTGTCAGGTATAGAAATCTTCCATGAAGTTTTTCTTGAACCAGCTCTGCTAAGGTGCTCTCTATGGATGCTCGTTTTTTTCAAAACTCAAGATAACAAAGTGTTCATTGAACAACTAACCTTCTGGTATCCTCCTACTATTAAAGGAATGGCAAATGTCTGAAGTGATGGGAAATACATGTGTTTGAGTTTCGGGGACTTAAACAACTTCTCACGCAAGGAATCTGAAGTCTATAGAGCCCAAGACAAACTTTTGTCAAATGCCATTAATTATGCGTCAGAAAATCAATCCAGACTTTTTGACTCCCATTCCAGTATTCTTTCAGCCATGCCTGATATTTCAATACAATTCCAATTTTTCCAGAGCAAAAATGTATTCAAAAACCTTCTTATGCTTTCTTGGTGTTTCTCCTTATATATAGTATAAGGAGAAAACATTGTTCACTCAAGAGTTCACTGACTCTCTACTCCATATTGAGAATCATATGAGCTCATGAAATATGCAAAAAAGAAGAAAAAACAGAGTTTCATTCCAGTCAGCTCTGAATGTATTGCACTGTTGCTATTGGTTATAGAAAAACTGTACTTGCTTAGAGGGTATAAATGATCATTATGCTACTGATAATTAATTTTAATAATCATAAACAAAACTCTCATTTGTATAGTACTTTAGAGTTTACAAAAATATAATCTCAGATTGTCTCAAGACGGCAGAATCTGAATGGCAAAGGGAAACAGACTAATCAATTCTTATTGTACTGTAGAGCCAGTGTGAGGGAAATTTTTAAAAAAATGAGTATTATTGTAGGAAGTTAGACATGGAAAATCCTGTAGTAACTTAATATTAAAAGGTTGGAATGGACAATAAAGTTGAATGTGAGAAAATATGCAATATTAAAATGATAGAGTGTGCATCCAAAAGAGGAAGCCCTCATTACATTTTTTAAACAATTTTATTGTAGTGGTGAGATGCAATAAATTATATGTACTTAACATGATGAGGAATGTTAACTAGGGTTATAATATATTATTTCACAATATATACAAGTATTGAATTATGTCATACATCTGAAATTCACATGTCAATTATACCTCAATGAAAAAATAAAATGTATGATTTGACACATATAATATATATATATATATATATCTGTAAAACTATCACCACAGTCAAGAGAATGAACATACCCATCATGCCACAAGCTTTCTTCCTGCTCCTTTGTAGCCTTTTCCTTCTGTCCCTTCCCATCCCATCCCTCTTTTCCTAGGCAATCACTGATTGGTGTTCTGTCCTATAGATTATTTTGGTTTTCTATAACTTCATATAAATACATAATATGCCCTATGGATTCATTCTCTAGCTCATTTTACTCAACATAATGAATTTGAGATTTACCCATGTTGTGGCATGCATCACGTTCATGCCTTTTTATTGTTGAGTAGTATTTTGTAGGATGGATATATTTGTTCATCCATTCACTTGTTGATGAACTTAGGGTAGTTTCCAGATTTCAGTGCTGTTTGAACATTTGCATTTGTCTTAATAAGGACATATGCTTTAATTTCTCTTAGGTAAACATCTAGAAATGAAATGGCTGGATTAACTTTGCAAGACATTGCAGACATGTTTTCAAAAGGGATAGTATCACGTGACATTTTCACCACCATTACATGAGAGTTTCAGTTCCTTCATATCCTCATCAGTACTTGGTATGGTCAGTCTTTTTAATCTTAGCCATTGTAATAAGTATATAATAGTATCTTGCTGGGATTTTAACTTGTGTTTTTCTAAGAACTAATGATATAAGTGTTTTTTCTTCTGTTTATTTGCCATCTGTATCTTCTTTGGTGAAGTGTATGTTCAAATTTTTGGTCTAATTTTATTGTTTTTTTTTCTTATTATTGACACCAGTTCTCTACATATTCTGGATGCAAGTTTTATATTAGATAAAATATTTGAAAATATCTTCTACCCATCTCTGCTTCATCTTTTTATTCTTTATATATCTTTCAAAGAACAAATACTTTAAATTTTGATTAAGTCTAATTTATTAATTTGTTCTTTTATTGATTGTGTTTTCGTTGTCATATCCAAGAAATATTTGCCTAACCCACAAATGCAAAGGTTTTCCCCTATGTTTCCTTGTAGGTATCTAATACTTTTAGATTTTACACTTACATACATAATCCATTGTGAGTTAATTTTTGTATATTGTACAGAAAATCTCACTTTAATATCAGATAACTTTTCCAATTCAGGATAGTCTGCCAAGAAGAGTTGTGGAAACTGTTCTGTTGGAGTAATTTTCAATAAAATTGGGGAAAGCATTAAGAAATTTGAATAGAGAAACAGCACTGCATGCTCAGAAAATGGTACCAACTGGTATGCTTTCTATTATGCCATTTGCCTACTTTCTGATTCCTTGCTTGCTTTTCTGAGACAGTTTTGATCTATCAAGGAAACTGAAATCCCTAAAATTCACAAGTTGATTAATTTTACATAATTTAAGGCTGCTAGATATTGTTTTCACGCATGTTCCAACTGCTGCTCATTTTATTCCTTTGAAAATACAAAAAGCATAGGTTTCTCCCCAGTCCTCTAAAAAATTCCGAGTATCTCCTTTGAGTAGCCTATCTCTTCTATTTTTGTGACAGTCTAATTGATATCTGGGATGATATATAAGAGACTTCTTTGAATTCATTTACTTCATTTCACAAGGAGAAGATTCTCTTGAGTACTAGCCTTTATATTGGGTTTTAGCTGGGAGATGGTATCTTTTCAAAAAATGATAACTGACTGTCATATCCATTGTTCCACATAGATTTCTTCTTTGTAGTTTAATCTCTATAATTAAAAATTTAACTAGGTGAAAGATAAGCTACCAGAGTTCTATTTAGAATAATGACTAATGTCGTCTTATTCAAAATTGGGGTCCTAACCCCTAGGAAGTTCTAGAGAGATTTGGGGAGATATGGAAATTTCCAGAAACCTAAGTTCTGTGGAGCGTTTGGCTACCTTGTAAGTAACCACGAAGTTGCGTGCACTCAAGACAAAGACAGTCCTCCCGTCTCCAGAGTCTTTCACTGCCCTTTACTACTCTCCACCTTGAACATACCTAGAAATACAGGTATCCATCTTGGACTTGAGACATTCACTTTTATCCTGATTAATACTTATACTTGCAAAGTGAATTGTTTGATTTTTGTGTAAGAAAGATGACATAAAATGAAATTTGGGTTAGAGGAGATTTTAGGGCTGAAAAGTCAAATATTTATGTATAAAAATTATTTATGTACATTCAGGATTGACTAATGAGCATCAAGTAATCATTCAATTGAATTAATTTGCCAAATTAAAATTTATTTAATTTTGGTAGAGGTTCTGCAGACAAACCCAGTGTATCCCCTGTCCATTATGCCCTTTTGTTCCCTCACTTCAGGGATAGTACAAAGGCAGAAAGTCCATCTTGGCTGCTATTTCTTCATAACTTTTTTAGAGTGGCCAATATATGCTTTTGGCAGAGGCTGCTAGATGCTACCCAGTGTCTATTCCCCATTTTTTGTTAGCAACAGAAGCTCAGGCTTTTTAGCACAGTGTATCCAGCCAGAAGATTAGATTTTCCAACATTTTTGTAGCTGGGTTCATCTACGTGGTTAACTTCTGGCCAGTGAGATATGAGCATATTTGTTTTGCGTGATTACTGAGTGAGCAGTTTAGAAATTATCTGCTTTTTCTTTTCTATGAGAGACCAATAAACTAATTTATTTATACCTCTGTGGAGATTTCTATTGTTTGCTGCTGACCATCACCCTACCTTGACAATGATATGACATTATGATTGCAAGCTGACTCTAAAAGGAGAATGTTAAAGGGCAAAAACAACATCTCAGCATGTTCTGGGACATCCCTGAACACTCTCCTCAATCTGAAATTTTTATTTAAACTTTGAGCCTTTCAGTTTCTGTCAAGAGTCAACTAAGAAGGAAGTACAGGTGCTCTTTGACTTCCAATGGGGTTACATCCTGACAAACCAATTATAAATAGCCAATATTATAAGTTGAAAATGTCTTTAACACTCCTTACCTACTGAACATATAGATTAACCTAGCCTACCTTAAACATATTCAAAACACTTACATTAGCCTACAGCTTGGCAATGACCTTGTTTCATCACAAAAATAACCGCCTTCCTCTTCTTACCAGAAGCAAGAGACAGAGATGGGTGTTTTGCAGACATGAAGGGATGCAAAAACACACGACACAATACCCAAAAACTGCTGGCCACACAGTACACTGTCCAGCTAGCTGTTTACCATAATGATCACATGGCTGACTGGGAGCCGTCTCACTGCTGCTGCCCAACATCACAAAAGAGTATTGTACCACATATTGCTAGCCTGGGTAAAGATCAAAATTCAAAATCCAAAGTACAATTTCTACTGAACATATATTACATTTGCACCATCATGAGTAAAAAAAAAATCACAAGTTGAATCATCAACATAAGTTGGGACCACCTGTGTTGTTCTAAGCTCTTTAACAGGATTCCATCATGTATAAATATATCACAAAGTGATTTTGTACTCTGCTTTGTTCCTCTTACAAGATAATAAAAACATATGACGCTCTTATTATTTTTATTGAGTGGGGATGGCATTATCTACCTAATCATTCACAAACACTGTTGGTTATTTTGGTTTTTAACTGATGATGTGATACAGCAATAGGAAAAATTAGGTGTATAACCCTCCTGAAGGTGTGACTCACATAGTTTGGTCCCAGATCTGTGTACATTTAGAGAGGCACAATCTAATAGGCAAAAATAACTGGAAAGATTTTGAAGGGTTTTCCAGATTCACTGTCCCCAGAGTAATGTAGCAGAGTGGTAAGCTGGTAGTAATTAGAATCTAACTACAGCAGAGTCTTCATGTCTATGTCGAGGGGTGAAAAGGAGTTCTTCCTAATTAATTAAGTCTTCATACTAAAATTTAGAGGAAACAATGACACTAATTATTCACAACCTAAGAGGCTTACTGAGGTTAATTCAAATTTCATGGAAAATGAAGCCAAGTTGGATGGAGAGTTTCCTATCCAATACAATTTATCTTTTTTTAATATGCTATTCTGACTTCCAGTCAAGGTGTAGGTGTAGATAAACATGGCTTGCCTCCTTGAACAACTACAGCAAAAATTATAACTAAACTATGAAACAAATATCACCCCGAATCATCAGAAAATTGAGTTGCATGGAAGTCTGACAACCAAGGAATTAAAGAACCTTCATTCACCCAGGTGAATAGGAGGGGCGGAGATGTGGAGACATGTGGAGAGGCTCAGAGATACAGAGACACAGAATGGGCAGTCCCACACTCACATGTGGTGGATAAAAATTGGGAGGAATACCTCAGGAGTGAGATAGTCCAGACTCATCCTAGACCACACAGACCAGGGTTCCAGCACCAGGAAGATAAGTTTATATAACTTCTGGCTATAAAAACCAGCAGGGGTTGGGATGGCAGAAGAAACTGCAGGATTCTCAGGAATGTCCTCTTAAAGGGCCCACAGTGGACTTAGGACTTGCACAGATTTGCTACCTCTGGGCAGCAGCATCAAGGCAACAGTTGGAAGGGCATCAGTGGCACACAGGGAAAAATTGAAGTGTCTGGCATCAGGGCCTGTGCACGGAGACAGCTTCCTCCCAGACAAAACTCCAGGAGCCAGGCAACAGCATTGTCCTCTCTCTGAGTCCTCCTCCATGCAGAGCCTCAGAGCAGTGACATGGGTTGCCCTGACTTGGTGATTAACTAAAGCTCTGTCCCATCCAAACTACTGGTGCACTTTTCTATAATAGGCCACAGTCCTAAGACAGGGAATCAAAGCAGCTGTACCTAAAGAAACAGACACAGAAAGGCTGCCAAAATGAGAAGACAAAGAAATATGGCCCAAATGAAAGAACAGAGCAAAACTCCAGAAAAAGAACAAAACAAAGTGGAGATAAACAATCTATCAGATACAGAGTTCAAAACATTGGTTGTTAGAATGCTAAAGGAACTCACTGTGTAATTCAACAGCATAACAAAGACCCAGGCAGAAATGAAGGTTACACTAAATGAAATAAAGAAAAATTTACAGGAACAGTGGATTGGATGAATTCAAGAAATCAAATCAATGATTTGGAACATAAGGAAGAAAAAATATTCAATCAGAACAGTAGGAAGAGAAAAGAATCCAACAACCAAAAAATGAGGATAGGCTAAGGAACCTCTGGGACATCTTCAAACATACCAAGATTTGAATCACAGGGGTGCCAGAAGGAGAAGAGAAAGAGCAAGAAATTGAAAACTTACATGAAGAAATAAAGAAAACTTCCCTAATTTGGTGAAAGAAATAGACAAACAAGTCCAGAAAGCACAGAGTCCCAACAAGATAGACCTAGGAAAGACCATACTGAGACCCATCATAATTAAAATGCCAAAGGCTACAAATAAAGAGAAAATCTTAAAAGAAGCAAGAGAAAGGCAGAGAGTTACCTACAAAGGAATTCCCATAAGACTGTCAGCTGATTTCTCAAAAGAAACCTTACAGGCAAGAAGTATTCAAAGTGATGAAAAGCAAGGACCTACAACTTAGACTGGTCTACCCAACAAAGCTATCATTTAGAATCAAGGGCCTGATAAAGTGCTTCCCAGATAAGATAAAGCTAAAGGAGTTCATCACAACAAGCCATTATTATATGAAATGTTAAAGGGACTTATTTAAGAAAAAGATCAAAACTATGAATGTTAAAAGGGCAATAAATTTACAGCTATCAACAACTGAATCTAAAAAAAACAAACTAAGCAAACAAGCAGAACAAAACAGAGTCATAGGTATGGAGATCATTGGAGGGTTATCAGTTGGGATGGAGAAGGGGAAGTATGGGGGAACAATGCAGGGATTAAGAAGTACAAATTGGCAGGTATGAAATAGAGAGGGAGATGTTAAGAATAGCGAAAGAAATGGAGTAGCCAAAGAACTTACAGGCATGACCCATGGACATGAATTAAGGGTAAGGATTGTGGGAAGTAGTGAGGGGTGCCAGATGGAGGGAGGCAAAGGGGGAAAAATTGGGACAACTGTAATAGCATAATCAATAAAATGTATTTAAACATGTGCTAGTCTTCTGGGAAGAAGGTTTTCATAGATATTAGCAACAGTTAACACAGAATGAATGGCTCTTGTGTGGTTACCAACATGTGAAGCATAGCATGACATGCTGTTTTTCTCAATCAGATATTGGGTTGGCCCAAAAGTTCATATCTTCTTTTTTGTAAGATAACTCTAGTAATGCTTAGTTGTCTTTAACTTCACTCAAAACAATTTTGTCAGGTTATATTGTGACAGCTGTCATATCAGTGTGCGTTTAAAAAACCATCAAAAATTGCTGAAATTTTGTATAGCCATTTTTGTATTGAAGATGGAAGAAAATACACAACATTTTCAGCATATGATGCTTTATTATTTAAAGAAAAGTAAAAATGCCACAGAAATGCAAAAACAGGTTTCTGCAGTGTATGGAGAAGGTGCTATGATTGGTTGAACGTGTCAAAAGTGTTTCTCCAAGTTCATGCTGGAGATTTCTCGCTGGATGATGCTCCACATTTGGGTAGACCAGTTGAAGTTGATAGCAATCAACGCAAGACATAAACTGAGAACAATCAATATTATATCATGTGGGAGATAGCCAATGTACTCAAAATACCCAAATCAATGAAGTTATTGATGAAAGTGAAAAATGTGTCTTTTATTTTATGCAAAAACCATACAGACTTTTTGGCTAACCCAATATCTCATGTTTTACTAATTCTACTATTCTTTCCTAAAAGCTTTTGTTTTTCAACTATTTGCTCATTATTTTTCAATAAAGGCATCCAACTAGGAGTTTTATTTTCCAATTTTCTATTGCTCTCAGATGATTCTCAAAAAGTAAGTCAAATTCCCAGTGCCTCAGTTTACATTTATTTAATGTATACATAAAAAAACTACTTTATGATTGTAATACAACTGACTCTTATGATCCATGATAACAAACTTTTAAACTCTTAGTGAAATGCACCATAAACTGCAAAACATACTTAATCAGAACAGCTTCAAAATCACAAACTTTAATTTGTTTCAGGAATGGCAAGCAAGACTTCTATATTGTACATTAAAGTCTATTATTCAAGAGACATATGAAGTAAATCTTGTGTGAGCTGAGTTGATTTTTGTCTTACTGCACAAAAAGGCAGCTGGATAAAGATGATGACCTTTGTTAAAAGGAAAAAAATCTTCAATACCTTCAATACCTGGTGTTCCCTGCCAGTGGGTGTTCTGGTATTGGTTCTTAAAAAGAAGCAGGAATCTTATTGTCATTTCTTCTAGCTTTAATGATAAAATTTACTTTCAAGTTTGTGTTTAGTCTCAGGCTATAAAAGTTCAGTACCTCCCCAGCATTTGATTCTGGGTCATTTCTTGGAGACCCTTACTATACTCTGAGACAAAATAAGGGGCTGTAGATTTAAAAAAAATAAGTAGCTATAGATAAAGAAAAAAAAAAACACTTCAAGCTTCAGCACTGAGTCACTCAGTGCTCTAACTGGTGCAAGAGCAAGGCTGTTAATAGCAACTGATAGCAACCAAATTGAATTTGAACTTCAGGAGATTTGCCTCCACCCTGACTCTCAAGGCTTTGCTCAGACTTAGATTAAAGCTCTTTCTATTTAAACAGACAGGAGGTATATTGTTTGTTATAGAGGGGGAGAGAGCAATAAATTATGAATTATGGAAGCACAAATAGGCATGCAAAAGCAATCAGGGACTTTGATGGAATAGTATAATTTATAAACCATTCTGAGATATTAAGTCCACATTATTCTTAAGAATTTTAGCAAGAGATTACAGCTGAGTTGACCCAGCTTATTAGTACTTAAAGGCAAATAAATATCCTTAGTCTGATAAAACATTCATGACTCTGGATGACTCTATTTCAGAAAAGAGAATTTATTGTTTACTTTGCAAAATTTTGTCCATGAAAGACATAAATGTTCTGGAATTGTCAGAATATATAACTAAGAGATCTTTCATAAGACCTTTAGGATATTACATATGACTTACCAGGAAAACATTGGCAAACACTGTTTGGTATGCTGTGCCTTTTCTCTCAGGCCCTCTTTGATCCCTTTGGAAAATTGTGGAATCAAAATAGCAACAACTGACTCAACTATTTGCTGAGAGTCCAGGATGTATTGCTTCATTCATGTGTGCATTCATTCATTTAAATGGATTATTTTTTTATTCATCTAATTAAAGCAATACAAAGGGCAGGAGATACATATCAAAGTAAAATCTCTTCCCTAAAGGGGCTTCCAGTCTGTTGAATGTAAGGCCAAGTTTTCCAACTCATCTATTCCAGAAGTGCCCCAAAAGGTTAGTGATGCTTCTAGTTTATCTTCCAACCGCACAGATCTGGCATTAACTCTCAGACTGCTTTCTGTAGTGTAGGTGTGGCTTTTGGCTAACTTCACTCATCTCATTTTGAAGGCAATCTATCTGAGAGGAAAGAGGCCCTTCTCCCCTCCCCGCTAATGCCACTACCTTTAACACATAGAGTTTGGATACTTGTTCCCATAAGAATTTAGAAAATGAAAAATGACTTCTCTTCAGGATATGATGGGAATCCCTGTTATGGATACTACTTTCTCTTGCCCCTCTTCACTCTTTTTTTTTTTAATGAACTTTGGTAAATGAACTATATATAGTAGGGAGAAATTACAATGATTAAATCTCAAACAATAAAAACAATTTAAAGTTATTAAGTGAAGGCAGGTAAAGAGAGCTCATTAAAATCCTAACAACTATATTTGTATAAGAGGTGAAAACCAGTTTTGAGTCAATCAATGGAGTAATTCTTAATTGAATATTTGTGACATAATACTACATCTTGTCTAAAACTAGAAAATAACTTTAGGCATTGTTTCTTTTTTTAAATATTTTTCCATCTTTTTTAAATTGCTGTTCAAGTACAGTTGTCTCCATTTTCCCTCTACCACAACCCCCACCCCAGCCATCCCCACTTCCCACCCTTGATCCTACCCGCTTTGGCTTTGTCCATGTGTCCTTCATACATGTCCCTGACAACCCTTCCTCCTCCCCCCCCCATTACTGTGGTTACTGTCAGTTCTTAATTTTAATGTGTTTTGCTTGTTTTTTGATCCACTCATTTACTTAGTTGCTTTCAGCATTTGGCTATTGTAAATTGTGCTGCTATGAACATTGGGGTGCATAGGTTCTTTTGAATTGATGTTTCAGGGCTCTTAGGGTATAATCCCAGCAGTGGAATTGCCAGGTCAAAAGACAGTTCCATTTTTAGTTTTCTCAGGAAATTCCATACTGTTTTCCACAATGGCTGCACCAGTCTGCATTCCCACCAACAGTGCACTAGTGTGCCCTTTTCTCCACATCCTCACCATCACTTGTTTGTTGATTTTGTTAATGATGGCCATTCTGACCGGTATGAAGTGGTATCTCATTGTGGTTTTAATCTGCAACTCTCTGATGGCTAGTGATGCTTAGCATTCTTTCCTATGTCTCTGGGCCCTCAATATGTCCTCCTTGGAGAAATGTCTGTTCAGGTCCATTTTTTAATTGAGTTGTTTGTCTTCCTGGAGTAGAGTCTTGTGAGTTCTTTATATATTTTAGAGATCAAACCCTTGTCCAAGGTATAATTTACAAACATATTTTCCTATACTGTTGGTTCCCTTTTCATTTTGCTGATTATATTGTTTCCATTGTAATTTCAAGATTTGGTCATGATAACAAAATAAGACTTTAAGTGCTCTAGGAGTTGTGTGACTAAACCACAACTTGGGAAATCTTTTGGGTATTTAGTTAAACTTCAATGTAAACATTACTTTCCTAGTACAGGTTGGAACATAAGTAATTGGTAAAACATGACAATGATAAGACTATTAAATAGATTTTGAATTTTGGCAACAAAATATATTATTTTAAATTTAAATAACTAATGAAAAACACATACATATTACAAAAAATTAAAATACACAGAAGTATTGGGACTAAAAATCAAAGACCTTCATGACTCCCATTCCATATTATCCCATTCTCCACCCTCCTGGCCATTTCTCAGTTCCTTTCCCAAGAGGGAACTGCTAGGGTATATCATTTTTATGGCACTTATATAAATATATAAATAAGTAATGATTGTTTTCTCATAAATGAGATTATATCATTCTACAATTTGATTTTTTCACTTGCTAATATGTCTATCAGATTGCAAATGACAGAACATATACTGAGGTCAGTCTGGGAAAAGTCCAGCCATTGTTAATATAATAAGAATGGTTTGCTGGACATTGATGTAACCTGGCAGCCAAGGAGAGTGAACTGGAATGCACATGTATGAACAATGACAATTTCACTGTACTAGTTACTGGGGGTGGTAGATGCCATTGAGTGAGCATGTGTACTGTGTGGCCATCACATTCAAAATGACTGAGCAAGTAGAGCAACAAATCTGCTTCAAATTTTGCGTTAAGCTTCAACATTCCTTTGAGGAAACTACTGGGATGATTCAGAAGGTCACAGCCATGGACAGCTTGTGATTGGCAGCTTCATCACAACAATGCATCCACTAATGCTTCAAGTTTTATGCAAAATTTGTTTATGAAACATCAAATCACCCTGGTGGCTCAGCACCCCTACAGCTCAGGTTTGGCACCATGCAACTTTTGGCTTTTCCCAAAACAAATCACCTTTGAAATGGAAGTGATTTCAGACTTTAATGAGATTCAGGAGAATACAATGGGGTAGCTGATGGAGTTTTGGAACAATGTGTGAGGTCCCAAGGTGTCTACTTTGAAGGGGACTGAGGCATCATTGTCCTATGTATTATGTTTCTTGTATCTTCTTCAATAAATGTGTCTATTTTTCATAGTGTCTGGATGGATACTTTCTGGACAGACCTCAGACATTGTCACTCTTGCTAACCAATGCATTTTATTCAGCACTATAGATATACCACAATCTACTTAATTATTCTTATTAATATAAATATTTGTGTGGCTTGTTGTTTTTCACTATTATAAGCAAATGCTGAAATAAACACCTTTGCACGTTCATATCTGAGGGCATATTTATGTATTTTCATAAGGTAAATTTTAAAGTAGAATACTTAGATTAATATCACTAAAAATCTACCCAAAATTCCATACCAATTTACCCATAATGTATATATGCTATTGTTCATTTCTATTTTTATCAAAGCTAGGTAGTAAATTTTTAAATCTAACACTGGAGATCACATGTATAATTGTTCTAATTGAATTTTTACAATTGCTAATTATGGTTTATTTTTACATTATACAAATATATGTTTTTGTCTTTATATACATACATATGTTGTGATTTTTGTACATAGCTTCTATTCCCATTTTTCTACTAGACAGACTTTTTTTAATTGATTGTGGAGTTTAATCCTTTGTGAGTTATATAGTTTGATCATGTTTTCTTACTCTGTCACATGTCTTTTTTCTTGAATTATGGTGTTAAGGCAAAAGAAAATTTTTGTAATTTTATATAACCAAATCTGTGATTATTTTATGGCCTCTGAAATTGGGCTTTGCCTTATGAAGCTTTCAGCACACTAAAATAATAAAACATTTTCTCCTCCACTTTCTTCTAATAATCTCATTAATTACTATTTTACTTTCTTTGTTAAATTCCCTTGTAATTTATTTTCATGTGTTTTGTTACTCAGAATTCTAACTTAATTTTTTATTTAAATTTCCAATTTCTACACACTATCAATGATAGGATAATTCTTTCTCATTCCTAATGCAGCCATTTCTGAATGTCTGTATATGTGTATGTCTTTCTGGCCTCTCTATTCCATCAAATAGATAAGTGTTTATCTCTTTGCCCAAACCACAATACTTAAATTTCTGTATTTTATAACTTGATGTGGCATATAATAGATTAAATTCCCAGTATTGATTTTTTTTCCTTTCCTTAAAAGTTCCTTGGTAATTCTTGTACATTGCCTCTTCTTTGTGAGTTCTAGAATCGGTTTGTCAAGTACTATAACAATTCTGTTATACTTTTTGCATTCTTTATTAATCAATGTTAGTAATGATAACAGAAATGTCAACTTCAACATTAAAAACATTTAAAAAAATACTTTATACCTTAAAATGTTGTTGGGGAAACGAATGATTTCTACAAACTCTTCATGAATAGTTTCCTAACAAGGTCAAGAAAAACATTTGTCACTTGCTCAAGATCAGTTGAAACACTAGAAATATTTTCAGTAGTTAAGTAGAAGTCATTTTTGAAAGCATAGCATAATCATCTTTAAATATTTCCTCCACTTGAGGATTTTTAAATACCCTGAGGAATGACATCACCAATATAATTTCTCAAATATTATAATGTCTCAAGTTATGGGGAATGTCTAATTTTAATCATAAGTGATTTAAATTCATTTAGACAACAATAAAACAATAAATCATTTAACAATAAGTCAGTTGTGTGTTTGATCAATTGTATTTGTCTTGAAGTTGTTGAATAGGAGACTATATATTCCTACATGAAGCCACAAAACAATATATAGTCTTTTTTTTAACTATAAGCAATAAGAAAATTTAATAAGGTACCACAGGGAGGGTAGTACCCAGAAGTGTCCACCAAATTGTAACGTAATATTTAAATAAATTATGGTACATCCATATAATATGACCTTATTATGCTTTAAAAAATGAGGATACTCTATATCCTGACACGGTAATATTTCTAAGATGTATCATTAAGTTTAAAAAGCAAGTTGCAGGACAAAGTATACAGGGTGCCTTCTTTGTGTAATGGAGCATACTTTGATTAATGGAGGACAAATGAGCATATTCGTGTAAGGGAACTCAATAACAACAAGAAACTACAAAGTTTTTGCCTTTGGACGGGAAGAGTAGAGAGGCTGGAAGTAGAGAGTGAGCAGTATGGGAGCAAAGCTTTTCACCGAATGCGTTATTGGGTTTTGAATCACAGGAATTTAATAGCTATTTAAAAGGCTTGCAACAAATACGAAATTAAAAAACAAACAAATCTCAGGCATGAGAGCAAATCCAGTGTGGCAACTGGGAACTGAGGCTTGCCATAGGGCAGATTTGTGTTTAATTCCATGCCTTCCCTTACCAGTCTTTGGAGTTTAGGAAAATCATGGATTCCCTGAGTCACAATTTCCTCCTTTGTAATCTGGAAGTGACAATCCTCAAAATAACCTTTTGAATGAACATTAAGTGTAATAATGTTTGCAATGTGATTAACATGGTGCTTTATATAAAATTAGCATTCAATATTTTATATATACTTATATATAAATACATATAAGTATATAGTACATATAAATTCATGTATATTATTAACATATACACCTGTGTACATATTTATAATGTATATGATTAATGCACCAGATGTGTTCTGATATTATCAAATGATCTGTTTGTGTCTTTATCTCTCTGTATCCAGTCTCCCTACCCCCTTTCCCAGACCATAGGTAGCTATAATTTATTCATATTTTATCTCTAGTACAACACATTGTAGTTGCTCAAGAGATATTAGTTAACATGATGAATTTAGCATGGCCAGTTCTTAAGACCCTCTGTACAGAGGGGGACAACCAGCAGGAACATCCTGAAAATATATGGTTTTAATGCTTCCACATTCTGCCAACATTTGACACCCCCGATGCTTCTTTACACTGTGCTTTAGAAGGCAGTGGAAAGGGAGAAAATTCCAAGATGACTTGTTCCATCATATCATTTTAAATTATACTTATGGGTTCAGATAATAATTATAATGTTTTTGGCCCCATGTACCCCTACATAGCCTAATAACTACATACTCTATCCTCATTGCAAACCACACACACATATATATTTTTTAAATAGACAACACTTTACAGATGGACATATACATATATGCATATATCAACGCACAAATATATGCTTTGCCACATGCACGCACATACATTGGAAAGAGTACAGCCAACAAACAAAATAAACAAGGAAAAATAAAATGAAAAGATGAAGATACATACAGAAAGCATTGAGGAAGAGACTGTGGGTTCAGAGTGAAAGAGAGCATGGAAGAGGTTGGATGCTCACAGGAAAGGCAGGGAGTGGTGGCAAGGAAACGGTAGCAGTGGAATCACTGAATGCAAAATGCAGCCACATCAGCAAGTATGGCATCTGACCTCGATTGCCTTAACCTTCTCACCTTCCAAAGTGAAATGCAGAGAGAGGGTTTTGAGAAGGTCCATGTAGTTTTTTATAATTGCGTCTGGAATGAGCTTAATAAGGTTATGAGAATTTCCTCATTTGGCTAAGAATGAATTCACATGTTTGTTCTAAATAGGTATACGTACCAAATAAGAAATGGAGTTGCTTTAGAACATCGTTCTATGTATATATGCTAGCAGAAAACCACTACATCTCTTGGGAGGGAACATAATGTGCAGCATCTAATGTCAGAAAATCGTATCTAAATTTTCTTACTTCCAAATGATTTTTCTTAGTAAGAGAAAAAATGGCTTTTATCAAATTTGTATATAATGTGCCCTGGTTGGTGTGGCTCAGTGGATTGAGTGCTGGCCTGTGAACCAAAGTGTTGCTGGTTCCATTGCCAGTCAGGGCACCTGCCAGGGTTGCAGGCCAGGTCCCCAGTTGCAGGTGTGAGAGAGACAACTGAATGATACATCTCTTGCTCACTGATGTTTCTCTCCCTTTTCTTCTGTCTAAAAATATATAAATAAAATATTTTTAAAAATTGTGTATGAGATGAAAAGTGGCACTTACCGGGAAATACTGACATTACTTGAATAATATCATGTTTAGCTCACTGTTGATCTATATGCTAGAACCTCATTTTGGATACCTATGGATAGAATATTTTTCTGAGTGAATGAAGTCAGATCTGTAGACAGTCATTCTGGAGGGTACTGTGATTCTGGGATAACATGCTCTGGTTAATGTGCCTCCTGATATTTTGATTACAGGTTAAGCATCACACAAATGAGACATCCTATTTAAGGGGCAGCCTTTGGCTGAACACCAATTTTTATCTTCCTAAGAAAAATTTTTATTGATATGGCAACTTGCATGAGAAATGGATGAAGTGATTAATGGTAATCATGGGGCCATCTTTTCTTTCATAACTAGTGTAAATGTGGTAAAACTATATATATTTCTGCCAGATGCGATCAATAGAACCAAGAACATAAACCTCAGCAACAGCTCCTGAAGGGGGAAAGAATAAGTCATGTTCTCATGCATGGTTATCCAGCCCACAGGGAAACGGTGCCTTTGGTGGCTATTGGTGAATGCTGACTGCCTTACTGTAAAATTCAATCCAGTCTAGGTCATTTTGTTGAGGGCCAAGGTGATACAAGCAAATCTGTGGTCATCTGTTGCTAATATTAAACTCAGAAATTTTTGGAATTACTAAAGGAGTGACTTGGGACATTGTCCCTCAAACAAATATTCCTAAAACAATTTCTCCCACCAAGGCTTTTGACAAGCACTGGGTATAACAATTATTCTCTTTATCAAGAAACTGAAATACTGGTACCCTAATTGCTTTGGGACAGCAAATAAGCAGGCCATAAAATTAATATTCTGTTATTAAAATCAGAAAGTCTAACAAGATGTATTCTTGCCTAAGTAAAAAAATACCTCACTCACACATGTAGCTAATGAAATGATTTTCCTTGGGAATTATTCACCAGAGATCATGGTGCTCTATTTGGGAGCACACAGCCAGGATTACCGAGCTTGAGAAGTGTTGAACATGTAAGTGGTCCCAGGTACCCCATCCCTCTAAGCCATATGATATCCTCAGTAACCCTGGAAAGAGTTCTATGCCATGAGACAATAATTGTAGAAGGTAAGCCTACATCACTAAATAAATTCACCTGGTGCATGGAGTCTTGTATATTTACTTCCAGGGGGTTGGAGGCTATCTGCCAACCAGGTGTTTCTCAGGTACTTGTTACAACCCTTCCTCTTGATAATAAGCACATATTACGCTTATTTATCTCTCTCTCTTAATAACATTTCTGGTTAATCCTCCACCTAAAAATGGATATTCATGCTATGTACTGTGGCAAGTATCCAGTACAAATAAAATCCATTAATACAGAAAGAAAAATAAAGGAGGTTAAAGTGCATTTTTGGAGACTTCACACTTTTCTTTGTATACTCCTCCAACTTCTTGTTTCTTGCCCTCCTTGGCGTCTCACATCACTCTGCTCTCCGGCTCTCCTGCCTGGCTTCTACCTGTACTCCAAAACCAGAGCGCTTTGGTTCCTCACGCACCCAGCAACTTTCCACTTTCACAATACGTATGGCATCAGTTAGTCCTAACAGATTAAGTCTCTAAATTCACGTTAAGTTAAAACATCTGATAGAACTAACTCTCCAGAGGGATACTTGCACTTAAAAAGATGTGTTTATTAAGTCAAATTAATCTCTAATTACAAAGTGCTTGAGGAATGCACTATTTTGAGCAGTAAGCCATGAAATCAGAAGGATATCTAGAAACATACTTTTGAAAGGTTGTCATCAAACGTGGAGGAGGTGCAGCTAACTGTGGTCTCCCTCGTGCCAGTGAGCCACAGCCAATACAAAACGTGCTCTGTTAATATATTGCACCATGAATTGAGAAAGTATATCTCAGAGTGTTTCAATCTAATAGTTTAAAATAATCTATTTAGTCATATATTGTAAAATAATCAAGTTCACAATGACATGAAGGTAAAAAGGGAAACTACCATTTCATTTAGATATTTGGGTAAAGTTAAAAACCCAAATCCATAATTTTGAAAGGTTTTATCTAGGAAATTAGAACTGGCCTACCAAAATACATACAAATAATGAGTAGGTTAATTTCAAACGAGCATTTATAGCCATGGCTTGTGTGGCTCATCGGATTGAGTGTCGGCCTGCAAACTCAAGGGTCATCAGTTCAAGTCCCAGGCAGGGCACATGCCTGGGTTGGGGGCCTGGTCCCTGGTCCAGGGCATGTGAGAGGCAATCATACATTGATGTTTATCTTCCTACTCTTTCTCCCACCCTTCTCATCTGTCTAAAAATGGATAAATAAAATCTTTAAAAAATAAAATTAAAAAATATTTTAAAGCATCTACATAGCATTCAGGCTGCTTTACAAGTGTTAAATAATAACCTCAGATGAAATAACCAGATTGAAAGCAAGATTCCTAAAGATAACATGGTTTATTTTGAAATGGTTTTATAAAATTAATTTTCACTTTTTTCCCCAAGATCTAGACTTATTTTTACAACCGTGTGCTAAACCTTCTGTGTATTCTCACCTGTTTCTTGACTGTCATGTCTACTAGTTTCAAACCCTTATAAATTTCTGAAATTTCTGATTATGTAAGATTATCTGAATCACCTGTTTCTTTCAATGGCATCCTATTCAGACCATTTTTATCTTACTCTGAGGCTATTCTAACAGCTTTCAAACTAGGTGCTTCCAGCCCCAGTCTGGACCATTCTTCACACAGTAAATAATGGCTCGCCACACAATTGCTCAAAATGCAGGCCCCAGATGACCTACTAAGTTCAGACAAATTTTCGCACATTTTTCTCTATTTTTTGTCATTCTGTAATTCAATTGCACTCTACCCTTGTTCTTTTCCTACCCGTGCCCCCCCATTAGTTTTGCAAGTTGAAAATATGCATTCTTTAAATTAATCATCAGTTCCAAAAGCCTTTTCTGATATCCCAATATTCTATCCTTTTATTCTTAAATACTTTGCATCTATTCCTATAAAATTGATATTGGTATTCTTAGCAATTGTGTACTTCTAGTGACATTGTAAGCTCTATTACAATGGATAGAATTATGTTTTGCATCACCTTTTACTAATAATACTGTATATAAAGTAAAACCTCAATAAATATTGTAATTGAAATGAATTAAAGTTGACAAAAATTTTTTATTTGGCTTTCATTTAGATTTAGCCTTTTTTGAATTCCATGGGATATCTTGAAAAATAGTATTCCCATCATATGAATTTAAACATAAATATAAATTTTGACATTTCCCTCCTTTCTCTCTCCCAATGATGATATATCATCAAAGATTTGTATTATTGTGAGGGCAACACTTTGATGGCGTCTTGGAAGCCCAGGTTTTTTAAAGACATTCCAAACATGCAATTCTTCCTTTGCTCAAGGAAGGTATTTGAGGCTCAAGGAGGGTAGTATCTCCATTTTTTTTAAAAATGATATATTTGAAATGAAATATTTAAATTAGAATAGTTGAGTGCAAAAACACTTATTTTTTCTTTCTCCACAGCCATCATGTATGACATTCTTCTTCTTTTTGATAAATTACAAAGTTTCTGCTTTTGAATTTAAGGACTGTGTCCTAATAGACATCATTTCTCCCTCTTGGAGCAAGAGATTGAGTTGGTCTAATATTCTAATAAAGAGTTCCGTGTATTTGGCCTTATTGTGGCATAAGTTGAAAACTGCTACTTACAGACACTGCTATTATCTTTAAAAAGAAAAGAAAAAAACCCCTTGTTTTAACATTTGCTGAGACTGAGCGCGTGGAGTGCATTTCCTGAAGTGTAGAGTGATGGAGACCGCTACATAAATAATGAGAGATTCTGTAAAACTTGCGTCCGCTAATACTCCCTTGATATTAAACAAGGGAAGTTCTGTCTTCACAATACTAACCCGTTTATTCTTATAACATTCGATCTCTTCTAGGAATTTCAACTGCCTTTGAACTTATAGATTGTTTCGGATTATTCACAGTGAGTGGCCTGTTTCTCCCCGAGTTTCTTTGAACTGAGAAGTCCCCCAGGGAGGCCGGACGAGAACAGAAAGGGAACAAACCCGCCTCACCATAGTCTAGTCAGTTTACAGTTTAAAGTGAGTGATGGCGCTAGGTGACCAGCCGCGTGACCTTCTACCAGTAAGAGCTCCTCGTGGACTTGCAACTCAGAGCCTTTTGATTCAGGCTCCAGTCCTGTCCGATATAAGGTTTAATTACTCCCTTTGTTGTTTTTGCAGCCTAACTTGTAACAATAATACTAACAACTGGAGGTGGTATATCTATTTAATTAATCTATGGTCTGCTAAATTTTAGCATTCAAATCTATTTATACATTAATGTTAACTGATTGACCCTGTTTTGGGGGTGGTAATTACACACACACACACACACACACACACACACACACAAATTTGGTATTACTGTCCATCTATTGTGGTGTTATTGTCCATCTATCATGACATTATCACTGACATGGTTTTAGTCCTAATTTTAAAAGACAAAGTGCTGAAGAGTTTAGAATAATGTTATTTCCCCCATGTTCATAATAAAAGTAATGTGAAAGAAGGAATATAATCTTACTTTAAATAATTATATTGGCTAAGGGCCAGTTAGGACAAAAATATTAAATCCCCATCACTCAAATGGCAAGAATTTCCTCTTCACTCAGCTGCAGAGGCTGGTGTGCACTTACACTAGAAGGGATGCTGTATTAGGATTGTGTTTTAGGGGCATCCCCTAATTTTACATAGAATTACCTGTATGCAAGCAATTCTGCTGGAAAGATAGAAAAATAACACTGTATGAATATCAAAGCTTTGGGAATAGTTATTCTCCATTTTTCTCCAAGCTGAGTAACAGTCTATGTTTTTGATCTGGGTACCACAAGGGAGAGAGATTAGGTGGGTAATATTTATTGAACACGTTCAAAGTGCTTGGAAATGTCAGTCAGGGGAGAATATAAGAGAACGTGATCCCTCTGTTCAAGTGTCTCTATTAAAAAGAGACGTGATCTTTTGAGGCTGCTCCAGGTACCTCTACTGAATATAATACTGTTCCCAGAGAGAGATATGTTAATTTGCAGTTCTGCACAGTGAACCAGGTTTCTTATTTGTTAAATGTAATCATACCAGCTTTACACAGGATTTTGTCCATCTGTCTAAGTAAATTGTTCTAAAATTTGATAATAATCTAGTGATTAAAAAAATTATTTCAAGGTGCATAGAACAAGTACTTCCATCAAGGTTCTCCCCGTTCTGTGAGGTGTGATGAGCTTGAGAGGAAACCATGGGAAACATCCATCTTATATTCCTCAAAGCCAGTGTTGGCTCAGTTTGCTTTGGTGACATTAGACATGGAGCCCCTCCATGGGTATGCTATTGATAAGCCCTGGATGAGTTATTCCCTGCCAACTTTTATATGGTTGCTTCTTTTACTCTCCAGGAGAAACTGTTCAGGCTATAGGAACCAAAGCTGGAACAAAGTGAAGTTATAACCACTTTCCCCATGATGAGTTCATGGGTTCCTCCTTAAGTTAGAAAACATACTACAAACTATAAAGAATACAAGGGTGTGTGGGAGGATGCGGCACTATCCCCTTCTCACCATCTCAGTGAGATGCCAGCTCTCTCTTCTTACTTGTGGTAAGAAAGATACAGCAGTACATTGCAAAATACCTGGGTCTCTCTTAGTGGTTCTCCCACTTCTGGCTTAGTTCCTCACTGAGCAGCTATGGATGCTAAATAAGATCAAGGGGACAAGGACTCAGGGGATTCCCCAAAGATTCAACTGTCATAAGTGAGGCTCGAGTCAGAACATCTCTGAGAGTGTCTTGTATTTGAGATAACAGCATTTCTCCAAAGTGGAAGAAGAAGGACACATTTTAAAATATTCTTTGAGCTCCAACCAACTTAACTAAAAAGACCATTGTCCTATGAGATTTTTAAAAACTGGAGTCTTATTGGATTTTCATGTAATGGAATTTGCTTGGTAACTTCACCAAGCTCTGTCACAGGCAAGAGTTAGTCAGAAAATAAACATTTAAATGTGAAGAGGAGTTTTGAAAGAAAGATAAACTTTTTGAAGGGGCAATATTTTGATCATTCGCAGAAACCACCTAGTGCAGACTTCCAAAATTTGGATATGAAATATATGGGATGAGTTATTCCCTGCCAACTTTTATTCCCTGCCAGCTTGGAAGTGGTATAGCCGGAGAAAGAGACTGACCCAAGAAGTAAATGAAGCAGGTGATGAAACTGGCAGAGGAACGTCTTCTGAGTGAAGACTGAAAACAAATTCAAAATCACATATAGAAGTGAACTCAAAGTGAAGTACAGACATAAATGTAAAACCTAAGACTACAAAAACTCTAGAAGAATACATGAGAGAATATTTTTGTGTAGGCAAATATTTTTTTAGGTAGGACATAAAAATCACGAATGTTAAAAGAAAGTTAGATAAAATGGATTTCACCAAAATTAAGATATTTTGTCCTTTGAAAGACATTGTTAAGAAAGTGAAAAGGCAAGCTGGGAGATGATTGTAAAATATCAGATGAAAAACGTAAATCCAGAATACACAAAGAATTCTTAAATCTTGATAATAAAAGGCAAACAACACAAGTTTTTTAAAGCAAACATGCAGATGGAAAAGAACACATAAAAAGATGCTCAGTATTTTTATTCATTGGGGAAATTAAAACCACAATGGGATACCACTATGTACCAATTAGAATGACTAAATTGATAATGACTGACCACACCAAGGTGCTGGCAAGAAGGCAGAGCAACTAGAGCTCTCATATGTAGCTGATGGGAATGTAAGATGGTACAACCAACTAGAAAAATAATGAGGTAGATTCATATAAATGTAAGTGTACACTTATTATAATATACAGTTTCTACATTTATAAACATTTACTGAAGAGCATTGAAAGCATATGACCACACATAGACGTGTACATGGACATTTATAGCAGCCTCATTTCTAATGGCCAGAAACCGGGAACAACCGCATTCATCCACTGGGGAATAGATAGGCAAAATTATGGTGTATTTATAAAATAGGCTCTTAATAATAAAAAGAGCAAACTGTGGATGTATACAACATGTGTGAAAAAAGCCAGACATGTAAAACTACATGCTCTGAGATACATGCTTATGAAATTCTAGAAAAGGCACAACTGTAGTGAGAAAGAAAATTGACTACTCAAGTCAGGATATAGAGAAAAGGGCATGGGGTGGGGGGGACTTTTTGGAGTGATGAAAATATTCTGCATTTTAATTATGGTGGTGGCTAGGCTGCTGTATCCATTGGTGAGAACTTATGATAGTTTATAATTGGTGAATTTTGCAGCATGAAAATTATACTTAAATAAACCTAATTTTAAAAATTGACTCAAAGTTACTGATTTTGAAAATGGAACCAGTGAAGGAAGGAATTAGAGAGAACAGTAGAGACATTGTCACGCTCTAAGTCGAGAGAGAGAACATGCAGGGGAGAAAATACCATCTCACTAACTAAACGGGCAATCTTGCACCAATCCCCTAACCTCTCTGATCCTGTTTCCTCAGACTGAAACTGAGGAGCATGAACAAAATGCCCTTTCTTTGCCGCTCTGAAACTGACAACAGGTTGATGTGTTTTTGTATCAAAGGTAGCCAGTTTTGAGGAACGTTTAATCAAGAATTTTGGTTCCATTTTATCAGGCTATATTGATAAAATTGAAAAAAGGAACGCTGATGTATGTAGTTTGACAGTATTTCAAAACAAGTTGAAATGGAAAGGCTGAATAAGCAAATACAGGAAAGAAAGGAGCTCCCTAAATAAAGCTTTCATTAAAAAATTTCTTCTGATGTACCTCTATTTGTACAGAAGGTTTTAACAGTTCTGAGCATTAGTCACTATCAACACAGAGCAGTGGAGTTCAGGGTATCAAAAACACATGGGGTTATTAAGTGGTAGACTTGAAAATATCCATTGGTGCTTGTCATTGAGAAAAAAAGAAACAATAGATGAAGTGTTAAAATGGTGGAAATGTAACAGGGAAACCTTGTGTTTTAAGAGCCACAATACTGAAATAACTTCAAGGGATTGGCTTACACTCAAACAGGAAATTGACCAAATCAACATTTGGCTTGAGATAATGAAGTGATAAAAGGAGCAGGGGGGGAGTACGACTGTGAGTGAGGAGGCAATGGATGTTCTGTGTTAACCTATGAGGCTGTTTCTGAAAAGTGTTTTTAATTAAACCTCTCCATCCAGTGCTCATGAAACCTAAGTACAATACTGAATTAGTGCCTTTGGGAACAGGTATAATATAAAAAAAAAACTTTAGAAACAAATTGGACCAGCAAAAGCACCTCCATCTTTTCCAGTCCAAATGCTACACACCATTTTTCTTTATTGATAGTCCTATTTCAGCTACAAACAAGGCAATTAAGAAAACAAACCTATTGTGAAAGCAGATGAAGAAGGGACTGAATTGCACAAAAATGCCTAAAAATGAGTGCTGCTGTTCCTCGGTCCCCACCTCCTTGATTCTGACTGGGACTGGAGCCCCCCCCCCCCCCCCCCCCCCCCCCCCCCCCCCCCCCCCCCCCCCCCCCCCCCCCTGTTCAGCTTCAGGACCTGTAGTGGGAACTGAGTTAGGAAGCAAGGCCTGGCAGCAGGACCCAAGACCAAACTTGACCTGAAAAAGTAGACCAGCATGAAATCAACTGCCTCAGAGTCCAAAACAGAGCTAGTAAGTAGGCACAAATGGCCTGGGATTGAACCATTAAGGCTTTCAGAAGTTGCACCAATATACCTGAAAAGATATCTCCCTCTCCCACTCTCTCTCTTTCTCCCTCCCCCCTCTCAAACCCTCCCCCATCTCCCTTCCACTCCCTGCAATTGTCTATTTTCTTATCCAGATCTGAAACTAGATGGCCACAAATCAGAGTTGTCAGAGGACTCTAAATGACACAGGGTATTTTAGTGTGTATGCTGGGAAGTCTTTCAAGTGATAAATAATGATAATGGCTAACTTCCATAGAATACTTTCTATATGCTAGGCACTGTCTTAGTGTTTTACAAAACAAGACACAACAAAAAATTTTATGAGATATGTACTGTTATCACCACCGTTTTACAATAATCTGCAACATTTAAGTGACTTGCCAAAGGTTACAGAGCTTGAGAATAACAGAGCAGGAATTAAAACCCAAGAAATCTGGCATTAACTGAGAGCCAATGGGACAGCCTGGAAGGGACCCAGATCAAGAAACCCCCCTTTAGGCTGAGCTAATCTCTGGAAGAATAGACTGAAATGCAGGTGCAGGGAGGAACTTTGGTCCTGTGGGTAGAGCATGGTGTCCAAAGGGTGTGGCAGATTTTAGCAGGTGGTGGTACAGTCCAGCAGTCAGACCCAAAGAGGTTCAACCTGGGGTCAGAGAGTTCCAACAGGTCAAGCTAGAGCATTGAGAGGAGATTCAGACAGGCAGTCATCAGGAGGGCCCTCGGCTACCCCTTCAGGATGGCCCCTATTCTAGAACTAGAAATGCTAGAAATGGCACTAAAACGGAACTTTAGCAAAGCAAATGAGAATGGAATCTAGTTACCTTTACTGTTGAGATTGAGGTCATCACCTTAAGTCTCAATGCCCCACTCTATCCACACTCCACCCCACTACTTCCAGCTAATGACTGAGTGTGATGGGGATATTAAGGCAGATCATGTCCTGGGAGATGTGGCACCCCTTGGACAGGAAGCTTTGGTTCAAAAAGCCTTGTCAAATGTTTCTTAGATGGCATAGGAAGCTTCCACACGAATACTCCTCTCCTCTCTCCTTCACTCAGCATCTATGGTGATCTGACAGCTCTCCCAGCACCCCCAGATGTGCTCCCCATTCCTCCCCATTTCCTCTCACAGATGTTTCCCCTAAAAAATATCCTTCTGCCTTTAATTTCATCTGGGCTTCTGCTACTTGGAAGACCAAGACCAGTAAAAGCATCTTACATTTGCTTGTGTTTTACAGTTTATAAAGCAATTTTACATATAGTTACTGTTTTGAGCTTATGAGCTCTTTGACATAAACAGGGTAGGTACAATTATATCCAATTTATAGGTTTGGAAATGGGAGCTCAAAAAGTTCAGTGCTAAGTCTATGATAGGCAACCTCTAAGGTGACTTGACAATCCCTGCCTCCTGGTCCTCAAGCCTTGAGTATTCTTCACCCACAACCCCTTTGAGTGTGGGCTGCACTATTGAATGACTTCTAATGAATAGAATATGACAGAACTAATGGATTGTCACCTCAGAGATTAGATTATAAAAGACTGTAACTTCATCCTGAGTATTCTGTCTTGCTCTCTCTTGGATCATTCGCCCTGAGAGAAAACACCTGCCATGTTGTAAGGCAGCCCCACAGAAAAATCAATGCATCAAGAGACCACAGCCTGCCAACAACATGTGAGTGAGTTTGGGAATGATCCTCCCCCTTCCCTCCACATTAAACCTACAGAGGAGACCACAGCTCTGGCTGACAGCTCGACTGCAGTCTCATGAGATGAGCCACATTGAGCCTGAGACACCCAGCCAAGCCTCACCAAGATTCCTGATCCACAGGAACTGCGACATAATGAGTGTTTATCATTTTTAATTATTTTAAGTGTGGGGATTAATTTTTAAAAGCAATAGGAAACTAATATGTACCCAATGTTCAGAGTGAGTAAGTGGCAGAATACACCATTGAACCTTATCCCAAAGCTTTGTCTACCTGCAGTTTATTCTCACCTCTACCCCAACTTTCAGTGCTACCTTTCTCTATTTCTTTTACAAATAAACTTGAACCACTTATTTTTTTTTATGGTGCAGCCTATTAAACATTTTTTCTGTGGCAACAAACAGCCCCCAAATCTCAGTGGCCTTCAGTATTGAACATTTAGTTTTGGTTCTCAGGTCTGTCAGTTGGCCGTGGCTCTGCTGGGCTCCTCTCAGGTCTGCGCAGTTTTGCTCTATCCAAGATCTGTCCAGAAGGAATCCAGCCACGTAATCAGAAAAATAGAAACATTTCCTGAGGAAGATGCAAGATACAAGAAACATTGTGCACAGGACAAAGACACCTCAATCCCCTTCAAAGTAGGCACCATGGGACCTCACACAGTGCTCCAAATCTCCATCAGCTGCCCTAACATATTTTCCAGAATCTCATTGAAAATCTGAAATTTTTTCCCTTTCAAAGGTGAGTTTAATTTGGGGAAAAGCCAGAAGTTGCAGGGAGCCAAACCTGGGCAACAGAGCGGCTGAGTCACCTGGGTGAATTGATGTTTCAAAAAAAAGCTCTGCACGAAACATGATGTGAGTGGGAGCATTGTCACGATGAAGCTGCCAGTTGCCCATAGCTGTGGCCTTCTGAATCATCTGAACATTTTCTGTGGAGGAATGTTCAAGCGTAATACAAAATGCGATGCAGATTTGTTGCTCTACTGGCTCAGTCATTTTGAATGCGACAGCCACAGCACACACGCTCACTCAATGACACCTCCCGCCCCCACTGACCAGTACAGTGAAGTCATCATTGTTCACACATGCACATTCCAGTCCACTCTCCTTGGCTGCCCGGTTACACTGGTGTCTCTCAAACTATTCTCGTTGTATCAACAAAGGCTGGACTCTTTCTGGACAGACTTCATAGATCTCCACGTCCCAGGCTGAAGGACTCAGGCTAAAGGAGCTGTCTTTATCTAGAAATGCTGTTCTCATGGCAGAGGCAGGGATGCAAAGCAAACCGAACCATCCGCATACGTTAATAATTTCCACTCAGAAGTTGCATACATCGTGTATATTCACGTTCCGTTGGCCAAAGCCAATTACTTAGCCAACCCAATAATGTGACAGAATAGTATATGCTGCTTGGAGAAGCATTACAAGGCCAAGTGCATGGATTTATAATACGTGGAAACTGTAGTTGGAAAGAACAATATAACCTACCTCATATAATAGTGAGAGGTTATGAGTTTAGATCATATCAATAATAGAAAAATTAATTCTTAGATATTTAAGAATTAAAGCATGAAGTGTAACAAATTAGTCCCCTTACAGTACATTATGAAAGTACCAATGCTCACTGAAACCACTGAGCAGAAAGGTAGAAAATACGAGACTGTCATTTGGAAGAGGAATTGGTGGAACAGCCATATCCAAAGTGAGTTACCATGGTTTAGTCATGATATCATTGCAGTCATAACTTTTAGAGATAGGAAATTGGTTCCTTTCAATGCCACACTCATTTAAGAGGTATTTTTCTACTCTGTTTTTACAATGAGCATGAAGTCCCATGGAAAAAAACCATTAGATCCCTTGCTTAAGCCATGAAATGGTTACCCCAACCTAGCAACTCTGAATTGGCCTCGGCCAGGAACATTATTAGAATTTCTGAAAAGTTGTTAGCACTATCCCTTAAAGGAAAAAAGAAGAAAAAAAGATGCAAATCTTTTTTTTTTTTAAACAACCAAATGTTCCGGTAATGATTTTCCACTCTTTGCCTATCTTAATGCTTTAAATAGATTCTATGCTAAAAATATCTGCTATAATAAAATAAGAAATGGTCAGCTAACAAATTAGGAAGTAGGCAAAGATAAATTAAAACAATTCTGAAGACTATTAAAGGTACAGTCCTACTAGATTTTTTAAAAATAGAAATGTCAGTGTGTCAACCTTTTCTAGACAGTATTTCACAGCTGATTTTGAGGTTAACTTCAGTGGCACCATCACACTTTTAAACAAAAATATCACAGCAACTATATGTGTTGATGTTTGGCAGTCCTGCTTAAGCCATAACTGTATTTGAAGCACATCCCCTGTGCTTTCTGACAGCCCTATGCAGAATGTGCTCTAGTAAGTAGAGTGACCACGGAGGAGAATTTGGGGGTTTGAGGAACCAATGGTACAGCTACACACACCGTACAACACAAAATTATTCGGCTTCAGAGGGACAGCAGTGGCAGAGAAGACACATACACACACAGATATGGTAAGCTCGCTCTCCTTTCACTACCTAAAGCTGAAAGAGACCAACATTTTCAGGTTTGTAGGAGCTTAATTTTCAACTTCCATGTCAAAGGTCAGATCATTCTTCTTTTTTGTTTTTAGTGGTAAGAGAAATAGGGAACTTCAGTTCTATAAGCTACTTCTACCACCCTCCAGTTCTTTCAGAGCTAGTTTGTCTGAGTGAAAAAAAAAATTACTCAGGTGTAACTTACCTGTTTGTATCCCAAGTTGTAAAATCAAAACATAGTTTTTGAGTCCTGTAACAACATCCTGAAACACTACAATGACTGTTACTCCTTGAAAGTGTGGGCGGTTCACTCCCCCTTGTCTTCTCTCAGTCCTGGCCCCAGTCACTGGATCTCTGGCTTCTCTTCCATCCCCCCCCAACCATTTTTACTTTCCTAATACATATATATTTTTTTATGTCTCACACTTAGCTATTTTTATGTGTTATGTAGCACTTCAGGCTCTCATTTTTAGTAATTTTGTAATGCAGGTCCCTAGATTTTCTCTCCAAACACACTTTTTCCTCATGCACCTTATTTTTCTATTGTTGTAAGGGACCTGATTAGTAAATGTCAACATAAAAAAACCCCTCTAATATTTCTGTAACACAATGGGACCGAACATTGGAATGTTGGCATTAGGACCTCTAGTAGATGTCATTAAGAGCAGCGCTTAAACATTGAACTTCTTAGTAGGTGAGTTTCATGTTAAGTAAGATTAATACATTCTGTTGAGTATTTGATTCCATACAGAGCTACGTAGCTTGCTAATGCTTTAAAATAACTGATACATAAATAAAAAATTAAAACTAGTTCTAAATAGATAAATCCACATAGTGGTTTTGGGTCTCTTAATATAATTATATTGGGGCCCACAAACTGAAGGCCTTAATTTCCTTATAAAACAAGATGAATGACCTAAACGAATTTCAAGTTCTATTGATTTATTTTATTTACATATTTTTTAAAAGTCATTAGACCATCTTCGCAAGTCACATAAACTTCAGTCACTCCTTCTTCAAGATTTTTCAGAGGGAGGATTATAAGTCCTCCCTTCGATCTTAAAAACACTCATACATTAAGTAAAATGACATACGTTTTTTAAAAGAAATCTGAAATGCATTGAAATTTATAAGCTAATATTTATGGTTGTGATTGTATGAATTAATATTTTGTCATACTCGAAAATACAAAATTGTAATTTACGCAGTTCTATTAGACATACTTAAATACAAATAAATATAAATACATGTGGTGCTGTCAGTTCTGTGAAGGATGAGGTCCACATTAGTTTATGTTCGTATTTTTATATTCACTTGTTTTAGACTAGAAAATCTAAACTCATACTTCTTTGAATGTTAATATTACATGTACAGATTTTGAAAAATACATGAACTTATTATTTTAACCAAGAATATTAGTAATAACCGGACAGTTACCCAGGGAATGCATTAAAATCTAACATAACTAATAGCAACATTGCACTCAAACCCTTTGGTGACTCAGAACACTCGGTGAGAGCTCTTTCTGTCCTCTGACAGTGCTTCCTGTTCTTGGCCAGATGCAGAGCCACATGCAGAGGCACCAGCCACTCTCAGAAAAGCTATTGTTGAAAAGGACTGGAAACTGAGCCTTTCTCCCAAGACTTCTGGTTACAAATTCAGAATTAGAGGGATTCAGAGACACCAAAGTCCCTGGCTATGCATTAGAACTGTGCTTCCAAATATTTGATATGCAACTATCCACATTGATTGTAAAATCGTTACTAAAATGTTCATATGAAAGCAATAAGAATCAGTGACCATAAATGTTACAATTTATTTCTATGTAGAGTGCTACTACTAGCACTTTGGCTCCATTTTTAGTCAAGGCCCTCTCCTCAATGACTAACGAAGCAGTCAGAGCCCAAATAAATTGCCATATTGATGGTCCCTGGCTATGCAACTTGACAACCCTGACGAGGGTACCCTCCGGGCATGCTATAGAGAGACAAAACTGGCATTCGCCTTCGACCTGATGCTCAAGTCGCCTGTCGTACAATAAAAGCTTTTGGGAGTAGGGCTACAGCTTAGGCCCAGACAGTGATGCTGAATGAATGCTCCTCACTATACAGAATTTTCTTTTCATGTAATATAAATTCATTTCACCAACAGTTGCCAAATAGTGGGCAACAACCAAAATGAGGACTACTGTCAATAGGAACCAATCCTGTGTGTGGACAACTGCCTTTATCATATGATTTCAGGTTGTAACTGGAGACCCTTGCTCTCAAATTTCAGTCTCCACTGTTTTCTGAAATCTGTCTGTGATAATTCCTTCCACTGGAGTGCAGGGGATCATACTTCTCCAGATGCCTGTTTTTCAATACAGAGGACTTGGGGAAGGATGCCTAAACTAAATACCCAAAATCTTAGAGTGAACAGATTTTTCCAACATTTTATTCATTCCCTTTTTCATTCATCCACTCATCTTATTGAGTCCTGCAGCTGAAATGTATACAGCAACTTCTATAAGCTTAGCCCTCTTCTAGGTAATAAAAACCTTGAGGAGAGCCCTTGAGTAGCTCACCCCCCATCCCGTTGGCAGCAGAACGCTGAGCTAATGAGACTACCAAAAGGAGGGAAAGAGGCACAGAAAAGGGAAAAGAGATTGGCCGAATCCGATTTGCTACTTCACAGTTTTGCCTAAAGCAAGCGCTGGTGGTGCCCACAGGTGTCCGGCCTCAGCCACAACTGGTGAAGCATGCAAAAACTGCCTTGAAAAGGGGAAGTTGACTTCGGAAATACAGGATTCCCTAGAGTCCATGATTTCATTGATTAAGAACAAGTTTTCCTCAGCACTAAAAAAAAATGATCCAGTAAATGCTTTAGTGGCAGAATCTAATTAGTCTCCCAAAGAAGCTGCCCTACATGTTAGGATGCATATGTTCAGCAAATGTACAATTGAAAATTTCATGTTCCTGATCAAGTCACATGCGCTATTTTTGCATATGGTACTAGAGCACAAGACTTGAAATTACAAAATCACCTTTGACTATACATTTCAATCTCTTCTCACCTCATTTGCACTTTTGAACATGTTCTATTCATTGTCTTTCCCATTCTTCTTTCAAATGTTCCGCCTCAACCTAACCTGATGTATCAACAACTTCTCATTTCCCGGACTGCGGTAGTTTCTTCCCTCTATCCATCCTGAAAACTGCCACAATAACATTATTTTGATTATGTTGTTTATTATTTATTATTGCCTGTAGTGCAATCAATGTAAAGTCTCCTAAAATTTAGCTTCAGGCCTTCATTGTACCTCAATCACAATTTGTGCTACAACAGACCTTTAATCCTGTTGAGCTGCAGATAAAATCTGAACTCCTTAGCTCGGTATCAAATTTGTACTCAACTGGTCTTTACTGTCTTATGTATAAGTACTCATTATAAGGCTTCTACTTCAGTACAAATGGTTTACTCACCACTCCTTAACCATTCTTCATTTTCCCATCATTTCCAACAATTAACTTATAGTGTTTTACAGAGAGAGGAGGAGAGAGAGAGACAGAGAGAGAGACACACACAGAGGGAGAGAAAGAGAAACTACGAATTTAAGCTTTGTGTCGCTTTTGACCATTTATGAAACTTCTCTGAGTCTGATTTTGAACTGTACAATCAAGTTTTGCAATGTTTTTCCTCTCCTACGGTCTTCAGGAGGATCAAGAGAACTAATATTTATGGACCCTTTGTTATGTGCCAAACAGACTTTGCTACTTTTAGCAAGGTAACATGTAATCTTATTAAAATCTTCAGATGATTCTGTGATATAGGTAGGTCTTTACATTTTGCAGATAAGGAAACTGAGGCAATGACTTGTGTGCAAATATTTTGTGTACTGAGAAACAACTATAAAAATGTGTAATTTTATCTGTTTTTTTACCTCCTATTAAATCCTCTTTTTTATGCAATATTGGTGTTTTCTCCAATTAAATTTTAAGTTATCTTAAAGTATAAATGATTTTATGTATTTCTTTATATATACCCTCTCACGATAATTGCTATAGTTATTAATTGCTTTGAAAATATTTTCAAATTTATTTTGGTAAACAGCTTCTGTGATAGTTGATTGATGATTTCACCTTTCCATCAGAGTAGCTTCAAATTGCCTTTCCTCTGTTTTGTCTGTTAGGAGGCAGCCATGTACCTGACAATAAAGAGGCTATGGAAGAGTTATCATAAAAAAGAGATAAGTCTCACTTATGTGGGTTTTCTCAGGGTGTATGTCTATAAATACAAATAAGATTGGTTCTGTTTGCAAATATCTCATTATGTATTTAGATAAGTCACTCAAACCTAACCTAATGGAGGTGAAAATATTAAGAGTAATTCAAAATGATTTGCAACAGTTTTTAAAAGATCTCTTAGCGGTGAGGCAGCTGAGGATAACTGCACTTCACTAGTGAATAATACAATAGATGAGATAATGACAGACATCACACATTAACTTTGAACTTGGCTTTGATGATTTAAATGGAGAAAGTAAAACCAGTTTATACTTGAGTAAGGATTTGTTTATTCTATTTATCTGAAGTCAAAGCCAACCATCTTATTAGGTTGAATGACCATAGGTCCCCATATTTGAGCAGAACTTAATGGACCATTATGGTGGTAGATGAATTCCAGAAAATAAACCAGCTCCCAAATTTTCATGTGTGTGCACTATGTATTATGCTACTCCACTCCAAAGAGTTCCTCTTATAGAAAAATTTTAATGATCAGTTTTAAACAACTCTCTTTTTAAATAAAGAAGCTATGCGCTGCCTGGTGTGGCTCAGTGGATCGAGTGCTGGCCTGCAAACCAAAGAGTTGCTTGTTCGATTCCCAGTTCCCGGGCACATGCCTGGGTTTCAGGTCAGGTCCCCAGTAGGGGCAACCACACATTGATGTTTCTCTCCCTCTTTTTCTCCCTCCCTTCCCCCTCTCTAAAAATACACAAAATCTTTTAAAAGAAAGGAAAAAAAGGAAGAAAGGAAGGAAGGAAGGAAGGAAGGAAGGAAGGAAGGAAGGAAGGAAGGAAGGAAGGAAGGAAGGAAGAAGCTAAAGTAAAAAAGCTGACTGATCTAATTTTTAAAAACATAGGTATACCTAAAGATTAAAACTACCTGGTTAAAAAAAGTATGTTAGATTTCTGCCATTTTTTCTCTGATTAGAAAGAACTTGTTTTTATGGTGCTTTGCTCACTAGAAGTAAACATTTTAGGATGACATCCTCTAAGTCCATTCTTTTCACTGTGAAACAGGATGCCTGGCATGAACTTAATTTCCTTTATTGCACTGTGTTAAGTTCCAAACACTGGTATTCATCTTAATGTAAAAAATATATGTGACATAGCACCTTTTACAAGACAATATGCTTGAAGGAAAGTATGAACTAGGGAAATTAATTCATCAACCTATTAGATGATGACAAGTTAAGGAAACCACATCTGTCTTCTCCAGCCATTAAGGCCATGTGTTTTCCCTTTATCCACTAGAGGGGGTAATGTTCTTCCATCTAAAAGGACATGGAGTTATCCTAGCAAGGTTTAAATGTACAAGTGACCTTATTTCTTTAGAAACCAGGTTAATTAAATATTGTTATATAATGGATGCCAAAAATATCAATGAAAGTTTGCTCTAAAAGCATTTGTGATACAGAGATTAGAAATAGTTATTGTTCTTGTACATCCTAAAATTTTGCAAAATCCGTGGTTGTAAACATGGGTAAATTTGTTTTAGCTGAGAGAAGAAAATTTACATAAAGTAATGCTTTCTATCACCATTTCAAAAATACTGTGCATTTTTCATACAATAATTTCAATATATTAGAGTTGATAATTGAATTGTAGGGTTCAGCATGGAGGCAAATCACCTATTTATTTTTTAAGGATCTATTTAATAAATAATGGGGGAATTAAATAGATTTATAGAAGTTCATTATAAATATAAATACATGAATTAGACATGGTATAACATGGTTAAATAATGACTCAAGGTTTGGAAACTTGCAGTTCGGTAACATATATACAGAACTTTTTTTTTTTAAGATGCAGGTATGATTGTCACCGTTTATCATGGTAGCAATTTTCCTTGAATGAATTCCAAGTCAGTAAGACAGGAATGTTATTTTTCTTTAAGCCTACTGAAAAACAGTTTGAATTTCAGTATAGCCAATCATATTTGGTTGTAAAATATAATCAAAATAATTGGTTGGAAATAACCAGTTGCCAAATTGATGAGATGTCATAATTATAATTAACTGTGCTATTAGGTCAGTTGTTTAGTTATTTCTATGAATAAGAAAAAAAGCCTAATCAAAATGCAGACTAATTAATTCAGTTGAAGAGATATAATTTGTGAAAAGCAAGATGTTACATCAACCATATTCTGTGTAATTCTAATCATTTTCTAAAATAAAACACATTTCTAGTTCCTAGATATTATCTCCCTTGAGTAATAGCTTCTAGTGGTTTCAAATGGTGGGTGAATACCAGACTCACCATTCGGTGTTTGAAAATATCCTGCCGAGAGCCCCCCTGCGGAAATGCTGATTCTGCATCTGGGGTGGGATCTCCGCAAGGGGACTTAAAAACTCTCCCTGTTCTAATGCCGTCCTAGTGGAGCATCGCCGAACTGCACAAGGGCCCATTGTACCTGCCTACATTTTTCTCCTGGCTTTTTGACCCTTAGTAGGTATAGTATTAAAAAGTCTTTAGAGGCAAAAGAAGAAAATCATAGTGAATTATTGTAACGTTTTACAGGAAAATCTCCTATTATTTGAGTGAGAGTAAAGGCCTCAAAATACCTATGTGTGACAGTGAATTCCCCACGATAGTGCAAATAAACATGCCTTTGAAGTCCTGCATTGTTTCTCAGTAATTTGTACTGCCTGGAGATCTTCCAAACACAGCGAACAAAGGCTTGTAGAAAGGACTTACGGCATCATGGAAAAATTTTTGCTCTAGATGAGAAAAAATATTTACAAACAAAAATTCCAAACAGACCAAAACCCATTAATAGCTACTGGGTTCTTGTAAATATATTACCATAAAAATACAGCGATTTTAAAAAGTGAACAACATATTTATCTACAATATACATTAAAACAAATTATAGTGAGGTCACTGGGAAGTTAAATTACATGCATCGAAAACAAGCGGGCCCAGCCCTGACCGCTGTGGCTCCATGGGTTGGATGTCCTCCTGCGAACCAGAGGGTTGCTGGTTCAGTTCCCAGTCAGGACACATGCCTGGGTTGCGGGCCAGGTCCCGGTTGGGAGCCTGCGAGAGGGAACCGACTGATGTTTCTTGTACCAATGTCTCTCTCCCTCTCTATGTCCCTCCCTTCCCCTCTCTCTAAAAATAAAATAAGAATCTTTAAAACAAATTGGCCTGTTTCATGATGTAATGTGTCACCTGTAACTTCTTTTACTATAAATAGAGTTTTCTATATGCATTTTCAATAGCTGTTATTAACTTATAGTGCATGATTTACTTTAAACAATATAGGAATTAACTTACTGTAAAACAGAAGAAGATCCCCTTTTTTCCTCTTAGAGAGTCTTTTCCACCCATTTTCGAATACACTGAGAAGGCACTGTGGCTACAAAGAGCAATAGGGCATAAATCAGAGGCCAGTGGAAGGAATTAATTTGTATTCAAATAATTGTAATGTAGTAGCTCATTTTGCATAGATTACAGATGCTGGGAGCTGTGGGTACCCAGAAGCGGTGCCCAAATCTTCCTGTAAGAAGTCCAGAGGTAGTGATGATGGTAGCTGTGGATAATCAATCACTGAAGAGTCAGAAGTGGCCCCAGGATTCATAATTCATTCATTTTATCAAAGTTTGTAGAGTATTTACTCTGCACAGTCAACGCATTTTTATTCAAAAAGCAAATAATACCTAAGAGATATCCCACAATTAGTTAGAACAACAATGCAGAGTATAACGAATACCATGTGGACAATACTATAGACTGTCTAATGAAGGTCTCTCCGAGAGGTATGTGGGATTGAAAGGGCCCTGAAGTCCAGGTGGGATTGTGTCTGGAAAAAGGAGCAGAGGCAGGAAAACCTGCAGGAGGCTGGGACCCCTTGCCTCTCCAGTTTGCTGGGAACGGGTACTTCATCCCTTTAACCCAGATCGCATCCTCCGGTCCCGGAATAATTCCTGAGCTGCTCCCCTCAGATCGGCACCTGAACGTGTACTAGCTTATAACTGGAACCAGTTAAACTTTTAGTCATATGCTATTTTACATTTTTTATAAATTGTTTATTATATTTTTAACTTCTTAACCCTTTACATTGTGAATTCTTCGATAGCAAGGATTGATTTTGCACACCTCTGATGCGTTTCTCATCGTCTACTATGCTATTCAGACACAGTTTGGATTTACTAAGTGTTTATGAACTGATAATATGACAATGTAACCATGGTGGGATTGCCAGGTAAAATACAGAAAACACATTTAAATTTAAATTTTAATTTCAGATAGACAACAAAAAAGTTTTAGTATGGAAATATTGATGGGAGTTACATATACTAAAAAAAAAATTTCCTCCTAAATCTGGTAGCTCTAAGTGGTGTGTTTTTTATGGCTTTGTCAAAAGTTCCAATGTACTGAGTATCAATTCCTGACCTTTCATTCTAGAAGAAACTCACTTATTTTGTTGTTTGGAGACTAGTTCTTCCCCGAGCAAATGAACTGCATAAACTAAGAAGACTGAAAGAAATTAAAAAGACACTGTTGAACCAAAGACCAGTGACTGAAGATGAATGAACGAACAAAATCCAGTCATTGAATCAGAAAGGGTGAACACAAGGGCCCAGACTACACAGAAGACAGGGGGTGATATAGATAAAAGGAGAAAGTTGTCTGAAGATACAGACAGGAAAATAAGATGGGAATTAAGAAAGAAAAAACAGGAAGAGATGGGAGAAGCAAGGCTTCTTTCTAAAAAAGCAAATAAAGGAAAAAAGAGAATGAAAAGAGAAAAAGGGTGAGAAAAGTTGATAAAAACAGAATAGGAAAAAGGCAGGAGATAGAGAGAAAACGAGAATTGAGGAAGTAGAAGTTGCTACAGAACCCTTTCTCCTCCCACCTCCCCCACTTATGTTCCCCAGTGAGTGACCTGTTGCTGCTACTGGACTTGCTGTCGTTGACAGTCACTCTGGTGCACAGTGAGACGTTTTCACATTGCTCCTCTCAGTGTAGACAAGGTAGAGAAGCTGGCCACCAGGTCCACAGAAAGGGGAGTCAAGTGGAGTGAGAGTAGACAGGGCTGCAGAGGTGACAGCAGGGGCGCGCGCGCGCGAGGAAAAAACCACCATTATTGGGATGGTGTGGCAAAGATAAGTTCTTGGGCAGGAACATGGGCTAAAGAATATAAGCCCTTTAAAAATACCTTAAAATTATATAGAGTGGATTATTATTCAACCCTAAAAAGAAGGAAGTTCAGCAACATGTGAAAACATGGATGAAACTAGAAGACATTATGCTACGTGAAATAAGCCAGTCAATTACTGCGTGATTCCACTTACATGAGGTATCTGAAATAGTCAAATTCATAGGCTCGGGGGCTGGGGGCAGGGAGAAGAGGGGAATTACTAGTCAACGGGCATGAGGTTTCAGCCAAGCAAGGTCTAGAACTCTGCTGACCAACACAGCGCCTATAGTTAACAATACTGCATTGTGCACTTCCGCACTTGTTAAGACGGTAGATTCCTTCCCATGACAAAACAAAATAATACAATAAAATATTATGTATTATGAAAATCATAGGCTGTGAGGACACTTTTTCAAGTGGGTGACCAATAATGAATATTTGTACGGTAGCTCTTTCCAGATGACAGCTTCTTTCTCCCCCAACTACCGTACAGAGGCAAGGATCTAGAATTCCAAATGCCATGTTATTGGCCTTTTGTGGATTGCGAGACTTGTTTTTCTTTCGTATTGGAAGTGTTGAGACATTAGCCAGACATGAAACAGGCATAGATAAGTTAACACTTTTTAACATTTTATTCACTTACAGTTTACATTCAATATTATTTTGTATTAGTTCCAGGTGTGCAGCATAGTGGTCAGACAGTCATATACTTTATAGAGTGGTCCCTCTGATATTTCAAGTGCCCACCTGGCACCGCATACAGTTATTACAGTATTATAAACTGTATTCCCTATGCTGTGCTTTCCATCCCCGTGACTGTTTTCTAACTACCAATCCGCACTTCTCAATCCCCTCACCTTTTGCATCCAGGCCCTCAAACCCCTACCCCTGTGGAAGCCATCATTCTGATCTTTGTGTGTGTGTTTCTATTTTGCTTGTTTATTTTGCTCTTTGGATTCCACATAAGTGAAATCATAGATATTGGTTTCTGTCTGACAATAAGTAACACTTTTAGTTCATCCACTTCAAACTCCTGTAACACGTACCTAGAATCCTACGTGACTGCTTGACGGGCAGTTTTATCAGCCAAGTACTCGCTTCTCCCCCTAGGTCTCTGCTTAGCTCAGGGGCTTCTTGGTCACACCACACTGATAAATAGGATAAAATTTTTAAAAATCAGAAGGTAATGAAAATAATTTTTACTTATAATGCTGATCCTTAACATGTATTCTGTGCATGTGTGGGAGGGGCGGGGAAAGAGATCACTGAAAAGTTGTATTGTTTTGTTGCCAAGACTAATGAACAACAAAGAAAATCTGCCCTGATGGCCCAAGTTTGTTTTCAGTTCAACTTTAAAGAGAGAAAATCTGCTTTTCTAGGGAACTGCAGAAGGGCTGCTCAACTGTCCTGCCTTGAAAACCTGTCTCCCACATAAATCAGCTCTCTTGACAGACAGTACTTCCCTGTAAGAAACCACCATTTCTTCTTCTGTCTCCTGCTTATCTTTCATGCGTGGCACTTAATCAGCCCTAGCTAGGATGAAGAATTATGGGCTACATGCTCTTGTAATGTCATACATTATTGCTTGTATGCCCGAAAACAAGACTGAACTTTTTATGCCAATTTGGAGGGTGGTCTCTAGAGGCAAGCCTAAGCTCTCTATCTTGTCCAGTTCACCTTTTTTTTCTTTTGGTCAGAGACTGAGATGAAGATATGTAGGAATGCTTATCAAATGTGCATTGAAGTGTAATTTTGGGAGTTGAGAGAATTTCATGTATGATGGAGTTGAGATATACACAAAAACAAAAACACCACCATATGCAAAGAATGGTCAAATCTAACAACATGAAATGTAACATGAGTAGATTTGGTGCTTAACACTTGGGACACTCTCTTTCTCTCTCACACACACAGAGCTACATTCTTATAGGCTGAAGGAAGCACAGCTTATTGGCATTTGTATAACAAAGATGCATACATTTGTTTAAATAAAAGCCAGCCATACGACGTGGCTGCTAAGAAGGCTAATGCACCTTTCGCGTGTGGTAAAAGACCTATGAGGTTTGAATGAGGGCAGCGGTTGTCCTGCTGCAGGAGCTGGTCGGAACAGCCCCGGTGGTTACACTCAGGTCTGAGGATCTAGGAAACGTGGACAGATTAGATTATATTCAAAGGGAAATAATCCACAGGTGAGAAAGTCAGACATTTTCTGTGAGTTTCATCTGAAGGACCTGGAAAGATTAGCCTAGAGGAGTGAAGATTCTTGAGCAATGATAGTTAACTTCAAATTAATCTTCAGAGATCTGAAAGGTTTTTAATGGAAAAGAAATCAGGCGTGTTCTCACAAATGGCAGAGCTAAAGCTACCATAATAGGTTGTTGCTGCAAGGAGATAGATATTGGCACAATATGAAAGAAAGCCCGGCTGTCTGAACTCAGAGCAGGTTGTCGCACAGGAGTTCCCCGGTGGGGGAAATTCAAGAAGAGTGTGGAATCCCCTGGTTGCGATGTCAGATAATTCAACATCAGAGAGATAGATGTATTCGATAACATTTAAGGCCTGGGAGATGGTATAGGATGGCCAGTAAAGTTACATTCTTTGCAGTCACACCAGTCAGACCCCACATTTCTGGCCTATGCGACACTGACAAAATATATAACTTCTTTGTTCCCCAGTTTCTTCATCTATAAAATGAAAACAATAGAAACTAACTCAGATTATGAGGAGGTTTGAGAATGCATGTACTGCGATTAGTACAGAGTAATTACTTAATAAATGATGTGCTGTTTTAAGATTTAGGCCCGCTCCAACTCTGTCAGTTAGAAAGGGTACGCCAAAAAAAATTATGTTTGATCTGGACAATCTTAGAATTGAATTTTCTTTCAGCGTTCTCTATTGCCACCATAATTATCTACCTACCTATTTATCTATCTACCTATCATCTATCTATCTTACTACTTGCTACACCTATACTACTTAGCATGATACAGAAACTCTGGAAAAAGCCTAGGACTCATTCACACTCTGCTGGCTGGGACTATAGTGTAGTCATAGCCTGTTAAGTGCCTAGAAAGTTTTTGTTTCTTGTGAGTATCAATGTTACCTTGGGAAAATGCAGGTCTTGATTTCAACCTTGTGATAAACTTCTCACATGTAATTTGCACCCCATTAATTAACCTAGAGTGATTTTATCATTGCTTCTGAAGTGGCCTATTAAAACATAAAGAGAACTATATGGATGATCTTGAACTCTCAAAACTTGAGGTAAAGGCAGTGGGAAGAAGTGTTGTGATAAGAAGAGATGGACAGGTGACATGTCCAGGCTGCTGGGCACACGGCTCATTAGTTCTTGCTGTGCCCTGGGATCTGATTTATCTGGACTGGAAGATCTGAATTATTTTGTGCCACATGATTGGATTGTCTTAGCATTCAAGTATGGAAACACATGTTTGTGGTATCAGCTTTACTTCTCCCCCTAAAGATATAATCCTTGCATTCATGAAAAAATAAAATATGTATGTGTGCATGTACATACTGCAGGCATGTCAAACTCATTTTCACCGGGGGCCGCATCAGCCTCATGGTCACCTTCAAAGGGCTGAATGTAATTTTAGGACTGTATAAGTAAGTGTAACTACTCCTTAAGAGGTAAGCGAGAGCTCGGTGCTGCCACGGAGTAGAAACAAGGTGCCGGGCTGGATAAAATAAGGTGGAGGCCGGATTTGGCCCACGGGCCTTGTGTTTGCCACCTGTGCCATAGTGTGTGTTTGTATGTACATGTATGGAACCAGCTTCAAGAATATGCTACCTGTATGCCTGTATAGGGCTCCATGCTTAGAAGGATTCTGCACGGGGCTTAATGCTCTGTGGTTGAATATTCAAATTCATAATAGTGTTTGAACATGGAGCACACATTTTTATTCTGGGTCCCACCAGTTGGGTATATACACGTGTGTGTGTGTAATCTTAGAAGTAAAAGCACCTTACCATCTGTCTGTTGAACACTTCTGCCCATCTCCATTTCTTCTATTCCATAGTTTTCTATAACATGTGTGTCTCATTATTTATTGTTTTTGCTTTTATTTTTCATCTTAAAAATCACACCAGCAGTGAATACTTGCAGCACATCTTTCTGGTTATTTTTCATTAAATATACACGAATACATATTATTGTTTTTTTACATCTGTGAGATCATACAATCCATATTCACTCTTGTCTCTCTTGATGACATGCATTAGAGATCTTTTAAAAAAATTGTATTGTAGACACTATGACAGATGTCCCTCATTTTACTCCCCTCCCGCGCCTTCCACCAAGCTCCGCCTCACCTCAGTCTTCACCACGTTGTCGTCTGTGTCCGCGGAAGAGACCTTAACATATATGCACAAGTCAGGCATCACGATTTCCGAAGATCACTAGTGGCAGTGTAGCAAGCTGTCCGTCATTCCTTGCAGTGCCTCGGGCTGTGACTTATCTGGACTGTGAGATCTGTATTCTTTTAATGCAATAGGCACTGTCTTGTTACCTCGGCCTATTTGGGACTTCAGCTGTCTTTTGGCTATATTTACCATATTCTTTCTTGTTTGAAGAGTAGCTTTTTAAAATAAAAAGTTGGAAACAATAGAGAAATGACGCCATTCCTCCCCCACCCTCTCATCTATTGAACTATATTATCTTGAGCAAAAGACGTAATTCTTCCTTTTTATTTTCCTCTTAAGTAGCTAAAAATACTATTTGGTTGGCTTCAAGATTTTTTCCTTTTTCAATAATCTCAGTTTATTTAGGACTTTCAATTTTTCTGATGCTTTTAAAAACTTTATGTCATTCTTTTGTATTTCTGGTTATCTCACTTCCTTTGTAATTTATGCTTATTTTCTTCAAATCTGAGCTCATCGGCCAGTTTCCTAGGCTACCTTATATGCCTCCTCTGATTTATCCTCATTGAAATAATTAATACTAATTAAGGTACTACTTTTAGAGAATCTTCTTCCCCAAGCAACCCCAAATATTTTGTTTGTTAGACTCTGATAATTACGTACAACTTTATTTTCTTTGATCATTAAAAGATGTGTTTTATTCCTGACTCACATACCCAAAATAAGCATAAATGAGATTTTGAGGAGATATTTGTAGTCTAGGCATGTATTAAGGGACTACACATGTCTAACTCATAGCAGGTCCTAAGTGGTCTTGTATAGGCAATGGTATTAGTACAATGAATGAATGAATGAATGAATAAATGAATACATGATTTTAAGACCAGGGCCCTATAATATTTGCTCCTTTAGGAAAAATATATAACTAGCTGAATTTTGTAGTTTTTATCATAGAGTTGCTTTCTTATATCCCTCTTACATTTCAACCTTGGTCAATTTATGGAGTAAAATACTAACTTAAATGTGAAAATCTTACATTTATTGAAAGGATATAATTCTTTTAATACATTGTTGAATTCAATCTCCTAATAGTTGGCTGAGGATTTTTGCATCCATGTTCATGAGATGTGTGGTCTGGTTTCTTTTCTTGTGATGTCTTTATTTGGTTTTAGAATTAGATTAAGGCCGGCTTCAAAGACTAAGTTGGAAAGTATCCCTCTGCTCCTTGTTAGTTTGTTTGTTCATTTATTTGATTTTGCAATTGTAGAGAAATGTTGTTATATTTTTCTTTAATGTTTAGTAGAGGTCACTGATGAAACCATTTCGACCTGGTGTTTTCTTTTTAGGAAGGTAATTATTGACCAATTTCTTTTGTAGATACAGAATGATTCAGGTTATCTATTTTTCTTTGTGTGTGTTTCGATAACTTGTGTCTCTCATGGAATGGTTTGTTTCACCTAAGTTACATGATTTATAAGCATGTAGTTGTTTACAATATTTCATTCTTATACTTTCATTGTTGATGAGACTAGTAGTGATTATCCCTCTTTCATTTTTTATACTGATAATTTGTATCTTCTCTCTATAATTCTAGGTTAGGTGGGGCAGATCAATATTATTCATCTTTTAAAAGAATCAGCTTTGGAGCCCTGGCTGGCATAGCTCAGTGGATTGAGCGCGGGCTGCGAACCAAAGCATCTCAGGTTCAATTCTCAGTCAGGGCATATGCCTTGGTTGCAGGCCACTGCCCCCAGCTACCCAGCAACCCAGCAACCGCACATTGATGTTTCTCTCGCTCTCTTTCTCCTTCCCTTCCCTCTCTAAAAATAAATAAATAAAATCTTTAAAAAAAGAATCAGCTTTTGGCTTTTGCTGAATTTTTATATTGTTTTCTGTTTTCAATTTTATTTATTTCTGCTCTAAACTTTATTATTTCTTTTTCCTCTTACTTTAGGCTTAGTTTTTCTTTTCTCTTTCTAATTTTCTAAGACAAGCTAAAATATTGATTTTTAGGTTTTTTTATTTTATAACATTAAATGCATTAAATGCTATAAATTTCCCTCCAAGAACTTTGTTTGCTACATCCCACAAATTTTGGTAAGTTGTAATTTCAGTTTCATTTAGCTCAAAATGTTTAAAAATTTCTCTTGAAACTTCCTCTTTAACTTATGGGTTATTTAGAAGTGCCCTAATATTTCCAAATACTTAGGGATTTTCCACCTATCTTTGTTCTTACTGATAAATACTTTAAAATGTGGTCTGAGAACATAGTTTATACAATTTTTATACTTTTAAATTTGTTGATGCATGTTTTATGGTCCAAATGTGGTTCATCTTGGTAAATGTTCTGTATAGAATGTATATTCACAGGATTGTTAGATGGAGTATTTTATTAATATTAATTAGATCAAGTTGATTGATAGTGCTGTTCAGTCATCTATAGCCTTGCTGAATTCCTGCCTGCTGGAATAATTAATTACTGACAGGGAGATGGTGAAGTCTGAAATTATAATAGTAGATTTGTCTAGTTCTCTCAGTTGCATCGGTTTTTGCCTCAGGTGTTTTGACACTCTATTGTGAGGTGCTTACATGTTTAAGGCAGTTACTATTTTTTGGATATTGACCTCGTTATCATTATGTGGTACCCCTCCTTCTTCCGGTATCTTGCTTGTTTTGATGTTGGATTTGTCTGAAATTAATACAGCTGCTCTAGTTTTCTTTTGATTAGCTTAGCCTGGTGTATCCTTCTCTTAGCCTGAGTCATTATATTTAAACTGATTTCTTGTAGACAACGTGTAGTTGTATTTTCTTTTTCACTCACTCTGACAATATATATCTATCTATCTTATAATTGATATATTTCAACCATTCACATTTAAGGGATTATTGATACAATTAGATTAATATCTATCATATCTGTCACTGTTTTCTCTTTGTTACATTTGCCTTTCATTTCTTTTCCTCCCCTTCTCCCCTGAATTGCTTTGGTTTAATTGAACATTGTATATAGTTGCATTTTATCTTTTCTCTTAGCATATGAATTACACTGCTTTTTTAATTTAATGATTTTCCCAAGTTTAAGATACATGTTTTAAACTAGTCTAGGACCACATTCAGATGAACCACGCTGCTCCCCATACAGTATAAGTTAGTTAGACCAGAATATTTCCAATTCTTCTCTCTGGTCCCTTGTGACATTACTTATTTCATTCATCCATTTGTTTTAATCACCCAACACATTGTTACTATTATTACTCTATACAAACATTTTTAGATAATTTAAGAGTAAGAAAAGAAGACTTTATTTTACTTTCATTTATTTAGTTTCAAGTCTGCAATGAATGCTTTTTCCACTAGACCCCTTAATATACTTATCATAATTACATTACTTTTTGTCTGATAATTCCAAATCAGATCTCTAATATCCAAGTCTGATTATGATGATTGTTTTCTCTCTTCAGACTATGTTCTTTCTTGCCTTGTGGCATGATTTGTATTTTTGTTGTTGTTGTTGTTGAAAACTGGGCATGTTATATCACATATTAGAAACTGGGGTAAATAGAGCTTTACGGTGAGAATTTCTATTGATATGGCTAGGAGTCATGTTGGGTTTATGTCTGCTGTAGTAGTAGGTACCAGATGATTCAAAGATGATTCATATTCTTCTAGTGTCCCTGTTTGATCTCCATTCCCGACTTCGGGCTTCCCTGAGTACGCCTCCTTAGAGAAAGTCTGTCTGACAATTCTTTCAGCTGGGATCACTGTTATATTGAAGCCCTGCCACAGTGGTGGTAAGGTGTGGGGGAGGGGACACATTCTGTCATGGGACTAAATCTCTGTTCTTTAGGGAGCTGGTGTTTTTGGGCTGAGCTGTGATCTTCACAAGTGTTTCTCTTTCGGCTCTAGGGATGCCCTTGAAGCCCTCCTGACTGACTATGTTTTCTCCCTCTCGGATGAGGCCAGTGAGACAGGAAGACTAGAGGGGCCAAGTGGGAAAAATGCCCTTCCTCCAGCTAAAATAAAGCTCTGGCAAAGTCTTCTCCCCTAGAGAGTAGGCTTCTGCTGTAGAGAAAGCTCTGGGTGTGTCATTTTATTATTACCTATCTCCACCCCTTGCCAGAGTCATGTGGCAATGTGTCTTCCTCGTGAGAACCTGTGGGGGTTCCTGGAAGTAAACTGCACCGAAGTAGGGTGGAGGCTAGCAATGAGAATTTCTCACTCACTCTCTCACCACGATACAGCCATCAGAAATTCATCAAAGTCACCATGTAAGTGTTTCTAGACGTTTATGGCTCCAGCAGCTTCTGATCCAGGCAAACAGGCCTTGACTGTGGTTCTTGAAATGTGCCTGTCCCTCAGATTTCGGACAGTTTACCCTGTGATCTCAGTTCTCTGATGGGTCCAAGGAGAGTCACTGAATTTTAGTTTTTCCACCATGTTCTGTTCTTAAGGATACAGGGTTGGTCAAAAGTACATTTACAGTTGTGAGCACACAAAATGGTTTATTCTGATATTATTATTTATTAGTTATTATACCATTTTCATACAAACACCTGATTTTGCCCCATCCTATATTTGGAGTGATAACTTCCAAGCTCCTTACACATCAGAGCTAAAATCAGAAACCCATTTGGAATATATTTAATAAATTTTCCTAGTCTAAATATTTTTTGCTTATTTATAATAGTACATTTAAATATCTTCAAAAATGTAAAATAAGAATTAAAAAATTTCTCACATGTTTGGTTCCATTTTCTTGAGATAGCAATTCATACAACAGAGGGTTGTTGTTTTTGCATTTCTATTAGGCAGATATGAGTTGTGTGACCTTGGAAAAGTGACTATCCTCTTCGTGCCCCAGTTCTCTCATTTAAGAGATGGTGTGAATAGCACTTGTCTTGTAGATTATTATGGAGGCTAAATGAGATAATGTGTATATGAAGGCTTAGCACAGTGAATATCTGACACAAAACATGTTCTCAATATTGTTAACTTCCTGTTAATCCTTTTGTTGCCAACGCCATTCTCCAGATAGGGAAAATGAAGTTTAAAAAAAAAATTAACTGCAATTCTCACTTCTGGATTTTGTTTTGTTTTGTTTTGTTTTAGAATTTTCTGCACTTTGACCTGCAGCTGGTGGTAGAGATGTGGGAGCTACAGACTTGACCACACTGGAACTGGGCCAGATGAAGAGCCATCCTCCTAATTGTGTGCTAGGGCCACAGTTCACTGAATTAGTTCCTTTGAACCTCCTGTCCCTTCCTCACGCTGACAGCATAATACAGCATAAACAATAGCTTCATATCAATCCAACAGGAAAATGGTGCTGGAGAAAGGCACGAAGTCGTCTTCCTTGCTAGTCTCTTATAAAATGTTGGAGTTAGAAAGGAAGTTTTTAGTTTTCAAAGACAGAAATGCTATATTTTAAAAGATTTCAACCAGAGTAATTCTATTTTTCTAGGAAGTCATCCTCTCTCGATTTGGCTAGTATTGTATTGCACGTACTGAGGTATTGGTGATGGAGGGAAGATGGGGTTAGCCATTTCAAAGATGGTCTTGCATGATTCAGAACTGCATAATCATAAGCTCTTTTCTAAAACTCCATTTACAGCAGGGGCCAAGGCTGGGAGATCTGACAATGCCTGAGGGGAGCATTCTCCTGGAAAACCGTGGCGTTGAATGATGATGAACACCAGTGCAAATGAGGGCACATTTGAAGAAATTCAGCTTTAAAGGATGCCTGAATCTTAAAAAGGCTTTATGTGAACTTTTAATAGGCAGATTTTCTTCATTGATATGTAGAAGAGAGAAGAAATCTAGATTTTCTGTCAGAATTTCTTTCATTTTGTTACATTCAATTCTTAGAGTCTGTTCCACTTTTTGAATACAGCTATCATTTCCTTTCTCCTGAAATTAGGGTTTATTTTTACACACATGCAAATGTTTTAATGTTTAATGTGTTTTGTTATTAGCGGAACACTCGATGAGGCAGGAAAAACTGGTCTAGTCCATCTCCTAGTGTGCTCCGATCTGAGAGTTTACCAAAGACTGCAGTTTTCTAGGCTTTCCTTTAAAATGAACAGGAGTGGAAATCTATAACCTCTTCATTGTTTTTGATGAGTGTGTATATAGCCTGTTTAATTTTGACAGATCATTATGCAACAGCACTTGATATAGTCATCTTTGAAGGTTACAAAATGTGTTTGTTGCCATCATCTTGTTTGATTCTTATATAACACAGGAATACCAAGGACAAGCAGCTGTTGCTGGAATTCTGATATAACTGACTGTGCATGCTTGTCCAGAATTGTGGGATATCAGAGCAGTGTCTAGGAATAGTTTTTACATAAGGATCTGACATTTTCTGGTGAGATGCATGCAGGATTTTGCATTCTATGTCTCGAGGATTCTCTTGCCCAACAAAGAAGAAGTTTGCCCCAGTCTCCGGTATTCAGCATGAATAAGGATGGCTGGATGTAGAGTCTTCTGGAAAGCAGGGAACTCACCCTGAAGTAGAAGAGAAAAATAACATTAATCACAGTTTTATGGAGGTCTTTCTTAATTCGAAGTAATTCCTGGTCCAACATAATCCCCTCAGTCAATCACTATCATTGTATGTCCTTTTATTTTCTTTAAAGCACTTACTGCTCTGTGATACTTTTAGTTGTTGTTATTTACTTCCTTAGCATTTATCTTGCTCTTGTAGAATGTGTGATTTTGTAGAGCAAGGACCTGATCTTTTCGGTTATCAGCGAATCCACAGGACCTAGAATAACACCCGATAAACAGCAGGAGCTCCATAAATACCTCTCCCTGTGATATTAGTTCCAGGGCTGATAGGAATAAGCTTAAGGGTAGTGTCTCCTAAATGAGCTCCATGCTGGTTATTTGAGTGTCTAAGCCATTTGGGCTGCTATAACGAAAATCCTGTAGGCTGAGTGCCTAAAACAATAAACATTTATTTATCACAGTTCTGGAGGCTTGGAAGTCCATGATGAAGGTGCCAGCAGATTTAATATCTAGTGAAGACCTGCTTCACGGTTCATAGACAGTGGTCTTATTGTATTCTCACATGGTGGAAACACTGAGAGAGATCCCTAGGGTTTCTTTTATAAGGGACTGAATCTTATTCATGAGGGCTTCATTCTCATGACCTAATCGCCTCTCCAAACCCCATATCCTAATATTGTCACATTGGAGGTTAGAGTTTCCACATATGAATTTTGAGAGGACACAAGCATTCAGCCTATTATAGACAGTTTGCTTTAATTCCTGTATTAGTTGCTATGTTTTTGAAGATGACAGAAACTGATCTTGAACCAATTAAAGCAAAATAAAATTTATGAAGTCTATTGGAATGATACTAGAGTAGATCAAAATTAGAACTATGAATGTGAGTAGAAAGTAGGGTGGCTCGGATGGCATTTCCATGTGGAATAATAGCCTCATTTGCCCTCAGAACCTCCTCCCATCGCTTTTTGTGTGTCTGACTTGTTTTCTCAGGTTGGCCGCCATCGCAAACTTGGATCCACAGCTGAAAGCAGCTCCTGGGCTTAAAGTCTCACAAAGGAGGCCTGAGTGAAAAAAAGGGCCATTCCTCCTAGCTGCCCCTGTCTCCAAGGAGGTGAAACATGAAAGAAGAGGACACCATAATGAAAGTAGTGGGAAGAGCTCACATAGAGCATGGAGAGCAGTTTCCAGAAGAGAGGGATGCTGGATTCTCCCAAAAATGTTTACCTCGTAATTGTACTCAGTTTCAAGGAACAGGAAACAGCAAAATTGTGGCATACAAATAAAAGTAATATTTGTCTCACATAATGAAAACCCAGAGGTAGGCAGGTGAATAGTCTTGGGAAATTTCCTAATCACTTTGATAGCCAACATCCCTTCCTTATTTCTTCTCAACCATCCTCAGTATACATTTGTCAGTCTCAGTCAGACACCTTCTAACGTCATGCCAATGTTCCAGGCCATTCCAGAATGGATGTGCTACGATACTTGATTTGGATCACTGGTACATTATTTTGTTTCGGCCACATGCAGTGTCACCAAATAGTTGTGCCTTGATGGTATGCATGACATGCCCCAGGGAAGTGAGGGCATCCGGAGGAGAATATGGATTTGTGTCAGTCAGAATGAGATAAGGCTGCATCACTGTTTATGTGTGTACATATTTGAGAGGAGAGGATGGCATCAGGTAGAGAAGAAGAGTTTGGGGACAGCCAGGTCCACGTGAGTTTTTCTGTTTGCACAGCCTACGGATGGGGATGATGCGCCAGCGGCAGGTCAAACTGCTGGCTGACACTGCTGCTTCTCGCCAGACTGCGGTGCTGGATCTAGGAGGAGGGAGTCATTTCTCACGTTGCCCTTAGCGGCTCTTCAGATCTGAGGTGTTCCCTCTGCAAGTGCTGCGACTGTTATTCCTCTGGAGCTATAAATCAGTGTGTCCACCCGCATAGCTAGGACTTCACCTTTCTTCTGTCAGCTCTGACTTGGACCCAGGCATTTTGTCTAAAAGTTGCATGTGAGACAAGACGTTTTTACAAAACTTACGGAGACCCATGATGCCCCCTCCATTTTGACTTATGTGGGCTGCGTAGGGAAGCTCACTAAACCATGTGCTAAACCAAGTACTCGTTAACATTATAATCTAGGAGCTTGTAAATCCCAAGAGACATTCTAGGTGGCTGAACCACAATTAAGTCTGAATTCCCTACACCCACTTTTGTCTGGGCTGCCAAGCAGAATGGCCCAGGATTGCTGTTAGGGAAAGAAAGACTTAATGTGCCTAAGAATGGTCAGGGTTATATGCTCTGCATGCAGTGGGTTTGCATGGCAGATGAGGAACACTGAGCTTGGAGAATCCACTGCTTTTATAACAAACAGTAAAATCCTACTCTTTGTTTTGGATGGAGACATTATCTCATCTCTCAAAGTCAGCTCATTGCCAACATTTCCCTGAGAAATGGCTCATTTAAAGGTCAAGTAATTGCATTCTTGTTCTCCCCTGCATGGCCTGGAGGAACATGAGAGACCATATAAGTGTTTGTCTCCCAACAGAACTGTAAGAAACAATCCTCTAAACTCATTGCTGTCTTGGCCAATAAAAAGTATGCCTTAACATGACTCAGTGTTCTTGAGAAGGAGACCCCTGCCCCAGGAAAATTTTCTACTGGTCTTGATGTCAGAAAATACTGGGCTTCTCCCTAACAATTGCAAGTATGAAAATGGACCCTTTTTCTTCTTTCTTGAATGTTGAAGAGGTTGAAATTAAATATGCACAGTCTCTGGCACAAGGAAGTCTTCAGTAAACAATGTTAATGATGGATACAGAACTGTGAAGCGGGATGTGCTTTTGGTAGTGAACTCGTGGTTGCATTTTATTTTCTTTTTCCCTGCTCTTTTATACCTGCATCTCATTTTTCTTTCATTTAAAATTGTATCAAAGATCCATACCTTTTATTTTTAATAAGCTGGAATTCAAATCTAGGTCTTCTGATGCCAGTGCTCTGTATTACGTCTAGTTCTATTCTCTTTGAAGTTGGAGAACAGCTGGTCCATATTTTTATCTTTAAAAATTTGTGAGGAAAGTTATTCAATCACCCGTCATCTGTCTCCTCCTCTGTCACTACCCTGTTGGTTCTGTTTTCAATGGTTTAGTCAGTTTTGTCATTTTTCTCTGTACTCCAGGCTCTCTTATGTTTTGTACACTCAGACCCAGACCCTCTGATGTTAATTTGAAGATTTCTTCTCATTTTTTTTTCCAAGCCAATTCAACACTCTCAGACCTTTTAGCTATGTATGTTACTGGGTAACCATCTCAAAACTATTTTTTTTCTTCAAACAATACCACACTCAATTATGTCCATTGACCTTCATTCTGTTTTGGACAAATCATCTCACTATTTCTTTCATTTCTTTCTGGACTGAAAAATCTATGAGGCTTTATAGTTGTAATTTTCTGCTATAGGAAGGCAGAAAAAGCACAGTGTGAGCCCCAGCTATGTCCAGATAAACACTCAACATTCGGTAACTACCTCCAGGACTCAAAATTTTCATTGTATAAATGTATTGTCAGGTTCTTGTTTATGTAACAAAAATTAAAAGTGGCTGAAAAATTAATGGGTGTATTGCACAATCAAAGGGATAGTTAAACTAATTGTAAGTGGTATAACCAAATATGACCACTGGGGTAGTGATCCAATGGATTACTCTCTCCCAGAGCAAAGTTACCTGAGAAGCAGCAATTTCCAGCATGCAGCACAGTTTAGTTTAGGATGCAATCAGGCAGCACATTCTTTTTAAAAAATGAGCTATGAATTCAATTCTAAATTTGTCTAAGGCTGTCAGCCCCAATGAGAAGATGAGGGTGGGGGAGGGGAATCCTAGATATCTAAAGACTGTAATTTTACTTACTCTCTTCAAATAATTTACTTGGATTCAAATAAGTACCTTTAGTGACTTTTTATCATCATTGTCTTTATGCTATTTTTGACCTTTCATTTTGTCCATATTTTCACTTGCCCACCATATTTCACATATTATGTGATGCAATTGGTAATTCAGTACCAAAAATTTGAATGAAGCAACAGAAACAGGAGTTATCATGGAATTTTAGACCCAAATACCTCCACTTTACTGGCATCCAAGCTTAAAATATTATTGCTTTGCTTGGCAATTAGTTCTGACACCAATTCTAAATCATCAAAATATATGAGGAAAATTTTTCCTTATAAATAAAATCAATGTATTGCATGCATGTAAATCATTATATGTATATTTATGATACAAATTTATTAGCAATAGAGAACACAGAATATATTGTGAAAGCTAAGTCTGAGGGAAATCCATATACAAAAAATGATTTTTACTGTTAACAGTAAAATGAGAACAAACTCACAACTATCAACAACCGAACCTAAAAAACAAGACAAAAAAAACAAACAAACTAAGCAAACAACTAGAACAGGAACATAATTGCAGAAATGGAGATCACATGGAGGGTTATCAGTGTGCGGGAGAATTGGGGAAAGGTACACAGAATAAGAATCATAAATGGTAGGTACAAAATAGACAGGGGTAGGTTAAGAATAGTACAGAAAATGGAGAAGCCAAAGAACTTACATGTACGACCCATGGACATGAACTAAGGCGGTGAAGAATGTGGGTGGGAGGGGGGTTGCAGGGCAGAGGGGAATAAAGGGGAGAAAAAATGATATAGCTGCAGTAGCATAATCAATAAAATATACTTAAAATGATTTTTACATGTTTAAATCCTCTCCATATTGTACATTCATTATTTAATGAAAGGATCAAAGGACAGAAGTCAGGTTGAAAACAGTAAATTAAGACACAAGATGTGGGGACTACAAGTTGTTTCACTTGAATAGAACCAATCTTGTTCTCTCTGGTTCTTCTCCCAGGAAAGGAAAATTTAATAATCAGAATAATAAACACACTTAACTAATAAGAGCAATACACTTGTGGTTTTGGTCATATAAAATATATACATTATTTCTTTTCAAACCTGTGGCTGGAATTTTAAAAGTTCACCCTAAATATTTACCAAAATGAGAAAGTTAAAAAAGTAAGAATTTATTTTTAAATGAACACGCTGCCTCACATTTCACTCACCTTCAGCAACAAAACCAGCGTTGGCAGTTTTACCAACTGTTGTTAACCAGTTCAGTTCTGTCTGGCTGTCAGTGGTTAATACAGTACTACCAGTCCTTAACTCGTCCAACCACAGGGGAATGCTTAAATAAAAGAACACTTGATTTCATAGCAGTTTTTAAATGAAAACATATGTATCTGTAATAGGTCTCTAAACTTTTTTTCAGTAACAACTTAATGTGTGGCATCTGTTAGGTGTAGGGTGTCTTTTTTAGTTTTTTGAAGAGGTACATTAGGCCCAGTAAAGTTAATAGTTAAGATGTTGGTATCTCAGGAGTTTTCAGGATAAAGAGCACATAAGAAAGGAAGATAGTTGTCAGTTTTCCTTCCATAGATAATCCTGTATATTTTATTTAGGGAGGAAAAAAAGAGAAAGAGAAAAGGAGCTCAAAATAGTTTCTCAACGCTGTATTTGGAGAAGCTCACTCCAAAACTTGATACGTGTGTTGTGTTGGGTGAGACAGGTAAAAATAGACATGGTAAGTACCCGTGCACTTGGGATTCTTATAGAATATTTTAAGGTTCTTTTGAGCAGTATCAGTGCTTGAGCCCATAATTATTAACCTTAAATCACCAGTTTATAATACACTCTTGTTAATGAAGGGTTGACAATTACCCTAATTAAAAAAACCCCAGATAATTCATAACCTTTAAGATGGTATGACATATTTGGTCTCTTACAGTACTTGAATTTCCCTCCACTTCTCAGCTGGCAGGTTAGATTATGCATATTACTATCCCAATCTAACTTCTGTAGGATTCTTAAGAATCTTGTCTCTGCTATCTTTAATATATACAATCAAATAAATTCAAAATAAACTTCGTATAAATTGGCTAGGGTCAAATATTATACACCATTAATATTTACTAGCATATCTCCAAATATTGTGGGGTAATTGAGGTTGCCTCAAATATCTTTAGAAGAATCTTGAATGTAAAGCCATCTCCTATCAATGTTTCTTGTTGCCTGAGGATGCAGTTAGAATATGGGACTGTGGATTGATACAAATCTCAGTTGGTACATCTTTCTTTTTCCCTGTGTTTTGAGAGCTACATATAATATATATCTGTCCATGAATACATATATGTATATTGTGAACACATCAGGGAATGTATATATATTGTAATGAGGCATAGCAAAGTGATGAAGAATTTTGAAGCTAGATTACTTCGGTTTGAGTCTGGGCTCCATCGCCTGCTAATTGTATAACCTTGGACAAGTTGTATAACTTCTCTGTGCCTCAGTTTCCTTATGTGTAAAATATTATAATAAAACTATGTAGCTCATGGGGTAGTTGTGAGAATTAAATGACTTCATACAAATAAAGCACTTGGAACAATGCCTGTTAAAGTCACAGGGACTCAAAAACTTTAGTAACTGTTATTATTATATATGTAGCATAGATATGTATAGGGTGAGGCAAAAGTAGGGTTACAGTTATACATATATAAAATAATATGATAACTAATAAGCAATAATGGAAGAATAAACTGTTTTGCATAGTTACAAATATAAACCTACCTATGCTCCACACCATACATATGCATATACACTATATCATTGCTTAGCCTACAAAATAAGACAATTTTATATATATTGCTAAATAGCTTATATGCTTAATATGTAGCATGTATGAATGCTTCATGTATGACACACGTAAATTTTCTTGACACTTTCAGTTATCTAATGAGCACTGTGAGTGCAAATACCCACATAGCTCATGACTAAACTGTATGGAGCATAAATTCAGTATTTTTAATCTGCCCACTTAACGAAATAATATTTCTCGCTGGGCAGTGGACCGAACATACAGTGTAAGTGGCGTCAAGATGAAGTAAAAGAGCACAGGCTTGCAGCTGGAGCAGTCTGGATTCGCGTCCTGGCACTACCACTTCAAAGCTGTGTGACTTGGGACAAGTCATTTAACCTTTCTGAGCATCTAATTTGCAAAACAAGGATGTAATGTTTCTTGCAAATTTATGGTAAGAAGTAGAGATGACATACATTAAAAAAAAAGAGTGCATGAGCCAGAGCCTGGCACATAGTAAATGCTTGATAAATAGATATGCTGATCTCCAATATGTCAGCCCCACTTCAAAGGTGGGTGTTTTTTTTTTTTTTAAGCCCAACACAAACAAACATCCCCCTGGAAGTTTTTGATCAGTTATGCTGTTTCTATATAATGATCATGGGTTAATCTTAAGGGCATGTGGTTTCAATAATCAAAATGGCATGAAGTTTCACTGCCTGTAGGAGCAAAAAGGAAGAGGTTGGTATAATTCAGTGTTTACCAGTATCTCACCAGGCAGCTTGCAGCTTTGCCTTCTCTCCCTCCGCCCAGCCTCCCCTCTCCTGCCAACAGAAAGCTTGCTTGCCCCAAAAGCTGTTACACGGAAGAAGCAGTAGATGCTGAAACCCTGAGGAGGTGGCACCTCTTTGGTGAGGTTAGGCCAAGCAGGCACTTTTGTCCCCCTTGGCCATAGCCCCAAGGGAAAAGCATTCCCTCTGTCTCCTTATTTTCATTGAGGATGGCTTGAGGGAAATGGATTAAAATCTAGGGGAAATTCACTGTAAATGACAATCTCTTTTGAAATGTTATATATACTTTCATATACTGTGTAGTGAAAATTTATTTCCTTGTAGTTGGGCCTGATTCGCCTCTTTCACATTATATAAGGGTCTAGACCTGACATAGTAATTGGCAATAAGCAGCTACATATGTATTATGAGAATAAATCACTTAAGGCATGCCGGGAACTCTTTAAAATAAAAATAGCACTTAAATCCAAGCTACAGTCCCATTACTGGTGAACTCTTACGTTATTGTTGAACTGGAGTCTCCGACTTGAAGCCTGGATGATGTTGGAGATGTGAGAAGTAATACGCAGGAAAGGTGTTTCGTGTGCATACAGAGAATTTTTTTCACACAGTTGTTGATGCCACATTGATCCAGCAATTCAAATATTATTATCCACGGTCTCGCTCATTACATACTTAAGAAGGCAGGACAATTGTTGAAGGACACGCATTTAGAATGCCCTATCCAGAGCCACATCCAAGCGGTGAATGGTTACCCTGCTTGTAAATTCTGGGTAGATGATAATTTAGAGTGCCCACGAAAGCCCCGAGTTTATTTGGTTGCTCTCCTAATTACTGGGCTCTGTGCGATCAAATATTTGTGGAAGAGGAAGCTTTCCTCTGTGGGAGTGGATAATAAATGTGCTTACACTTTGAAATTTTTGCCTTGAGTTATTAAGATTTGCATTTCTCACTTTTGTTGGAAGGAAAGGTGTGTAGCTTGTTTTAGAAAGCAGGTACCAAATAATCAATCATCAAACACCCCAGAAAGTTTCCACTCAAGACAAGTGCAAAATCTTAGGTATTAGCAATCCACCCCCAGAGACAAATCTACAAAGGGTGGAAAGGGGGGAGAAAGGAGGTATCACTTTTCTAAGTGAATACATTGTGATTGGTAGGTGTTGCATGCATTAAGAAACTATATTTGCTTACTCGCTGCCATTTAGAAACCAGCCAGAAGTCTGAGAGATCGCACAGACAGGTAAGCCCTAAGCTTCCCTCCCATGCTGCTCTAGTGCCCTGCTCCTCCGGGCGCGTGAAGAATAAACAGATTGTGGTCATTGATCCCCTGGTGGTGGTGTTGCACTCTGGGAAATGCTGGGGGTGCCCAGGGACGCGGCTCACTTAATGGATGTGCTTCTGAAAAAAAGCAGCACCGAGACGAGGAAAGAGAACATGCAAATCGGTGAAAAAAAGCTACAGAAGAGCGAGGAACAGAGAGAACAAGAAACGTGTTGCTCGTATTGTTTTAGACCCCTTCTCCATCGCCCTCCTCCAGACCCGCTGCCTCCCTCGCGACACCTCCCTTCTCTCCCCTTTCTAGACACCGGTTCTGGGAAGATCCACCAGGATCCTCCCTCCCCCCTGGTTTGAGATTTAATAGGATCCTCCCCCCCGCCCCGCGCCCCGCCGCCCCCGGCACACCGGCAGCTGTTTTAAGTCAATGAAAGTAAGATCGTTAGAGATAAGCGCCGGAGCAGCCCGGGAGCTGTCAGAGCTCACTTAAATCAGTCCTCGGCTTCTGCTCAGGGCAGTACCGACGGAGTTTCCTCCGAGGCTGATGGAGCTCGGGGTCTCCGCCTCGCCTGCACGCGCCAACTCGGGCGGAGCAGAGGAGCCGTAGCCTAGCGCGGAGCCTTTTTTTCCCCCTAAATATCATTCCCTGGTTCTTGGCCATTGGTTTTCGGCTTCACCCACTCAGAACAAAACCAGTCCAACTACCCCGGAGGCAGCGATGAGAGCGCCTTAAAACTTTTCTCCCCCCCACCCCAACTAGGAGTCGGTGGGTGCAAAGTGCGGGCGGCGCGAACTCGCGGGCGCTGAGCCGGGCTGGGGGAGGCAGTGGTCGCTTGAAAAACGGACCTATCGCTGCTCCAGCCTCCGCGCTGGTCAGTTGGCGGCTGCCTCGGAGAAGGTTCTGCGGACATCTGCAACCCCCACATGTGCCTTCGGGACGAGCTTTACTGTGTGCAACCGGGGTGGGGGCAAGAAGGGTCCCAGGTCACGGTCACAGGGCAGCGGGTGCGGTTCCAGCGCAGGGAAGAAGTTGACAAAGGGGACTTGACTAAATATGAATGCGTATTTATAGACGCGAGCTCCAGCGAGATCCAGAGAGAGCGCACTCTGCCTGCTCCTTCCTCCCATTCCTGCCATTTCATTTTATCGCTCCTTTAAGTGGAGGGCAGATTTTTAAAAAAAAAAAAACATTCCTGCATGGTGTGGGTAATCACCGCGTTATTTACAATCTAGTTACTCTGCAGCAGACCGGGAAGCAAACTCTGGGGCTCGTTCCCTTCGGATGGACAGAGAGGGCAGCCGGGAGGCGAGCTGCAGGAAGGAGGTCAGGGTGGGTTTGTGGGAGCTCGGGCGCGACCTGGAGGGAGCCGGAGCCCCCGGTGCCGCCCCCGCCCCCGCCCCCGCCGCACCTCCCGGGGCGGGCGCCCGGCCTTGGTGACCGCTGGCTGGTGCGCTGCCCTCGCCTCTCCCATTGTTCCTACTGTCTTTTTGCCTTTTGTTATTTGCACTCGCATTGTGTTGTTTGTCTCTGAAGCCGCCTCATGACCAGCAAAGGGATTTCACCTCGTCCTTGAGAGCTACACGGGGATCGCGAGCGAGCGAGAGACCGGGGAGAGGGACGCGCGCGCGCACACACACTCATACACACTCTCACACACAGACACACACACACAGAGTGAGAAAGGCGAGCCACCAAACCCATCTCCAGTCTCCTCCCGGGGGCCCCCAGCCCGCCACTGTGCCACTTTGCATCCCACGCCAGAGGAGACATTAAGGAGACCCGGTAAGGTGCGTGAATCGCAGCGTTTTAACTTTGTTGTTCGTCCCGATGTTGTTGTGGGCAGACCTCCAAGGCGCAGAGCGCCCCTCTGCCGCTCGCCGTGCCCGCCACTCAGCACTCGTTCCCGGCTCCAGCTGGAGAGCCGGCTGGGGAGGGAGGGGGCCGCCACTGGAGTTTCCTCAAGTACAGAGGGAGAGGGACTGGAATGGGGGTGAGGGAGAGGCGGGAGGCGGCTCGAGACTGGAAGTGGCCCTGTCATCCTCGGGGGGCGCCTGTTCGGGGGTGGGGGAAACCCTGGGGTGTGTGCTCGCACCCAGACCAGGAAATGGGAAACTTTGTATTTTTGGTGGGGAGCCTGCGTGCTGTCGCCGGTATTGTTTTCTAAGCGGTGACGGTGGAGGTGGTGATGAGAGCTGAGGGCTGGAGCGCAGGGAAAATCCTCGGCTAGTCTGTGCACCGCTGTGAACGCCAAACGACAGACCCTAAAAGTTGGACAGAGCTCCTTCCCCTTCCTAGAATATACACTGGACCCCCAGCCCACCCTACGACCTGAATGTTCCCCCTTTTTGTCTTTTTGTTTCGCTTTCTGCAATCCCTCTCCCTACTACTCCCCCTCCCCCCCGCCCGGAATTTCGGAAACAAGTCTCATCCTTCAGGGTCCTAGGGATTTCAGAGACCGGAAGCTTTATTAATTGCAACTACTTACCCTCCACCCCACTCCGCAAACGAAGTGAAGACCTCTCACGTGTTGTCACTTTAAGCGCGGGTTTGGGAAATCTCGCTTGCACTTTGGGGCTACAGTAATAAGCAAGGAAAAGAGGTTATACAAGTTGAAATCTAATTGGATTTGGAAATGTTTCCATTTGATAGCAGTTTCTTGCGTATTGATCTGCTGGCATCGGATACACAAGAAGCATTATTTACATATTTTAATAGTAATTTTCCTTACACTTTGCAAAGCGGAGATATTAATAAATAGTTTGACCCTGGTGAATGTCTGAAGACGTTGGCCTCTGGGCGAAAATTCAGAGTGTGGTGAATGTGAATTCATTTCACTGTCTTTGCATCTCAACTAAGCAGGTCAAAATGAGGAATTGTGTGAATATGCAGGGTGAGATTCTCAGTGTCAGCCAACGCAGGCGCTCTGGGTGGCAGTCAACTGTACTTTAGAAAAGTTTAGGAATCTGTGCTATCCCAGTTGGATCCTCACAATATCCAGATATCCAAAGTAGTTTGCCAGAAAGGCATGAGCCGAGTTCCCCAGAGGCTGCCTTCAGGCTCAGCACAGTCCTTTCGTCAAGGGCAAGACCAAGGGAGATCTGTGGGATTTTGGGTAATAAGTGTGGGAATCTGCAAAGGGACTAGACAGAGTGATTTGTTTCCTTGGGGCTCATAAATAAAGTCCCCTAGTATCCTTAAAAAAAAAAAAAAAAGCCCACACAAACAAAATAGGCCAATGCTGTAGTTGCGTAGGAGATTCACAGGCAATGGACATTTCAATCAGAAAAACCAGAGCACAGTTTTTGAGCAGGATTACAGGAGTCAGGCTCGATTGCCAAGAGTTATTAGGTTAAGGACCAGATGGTTTTAAAGTATACGGAAATGTTTTTTAAGTTTGACTTTTATAGAATCTAAAAGGACAGCAATTTCTTAGGGTCTTTACAGAACTGCTGGATTTTGAGCTATTTTTGAGGGAACTCAGCTGTATTGTGAACTGCTGTTCACTGTGATAGGGAAGGGATCTCGTTTCAAACGTGGATACAGGGGACGAAGTTTCTGAGGGTGCTTCTTCCTGATTTAAACATAGCTCGGAGGCTGAAGCCTAGATAAATTCAGCCACGATGATTTAAAATCACAAGCGCTTACACTGAAAGTTCTGTCAGGCATTGTGCAAAGTTCTGCTGCTAATTATGTCATCAACTGTTTACTCCTCAGAACTATACAAGATAAAAATCATAAGCATCGCTCAAAACTGATGCAATACAGCCTGAAACCCTTACACTGGTAGGGATTGCTTTTGTTTGCCTAAAAGGTAGATCTTTCATCAGATGAGTTGTTTAAAAACATTTACTTGTGGGGGTGGGAAGGGATGTGCATAATTATTTAGTTATTTGTGTTAATTATATACTAGCATACTCGCTTGAAATTCTTTCTTTTTTTTTCTTTTTCTTTCCAGTGGTCTTCTAACAACCTTGTACATGGGGAGTTTACAGAGTTTTTTATTTGCTTGTGGATTTTTAAAAATCTTTTTGTAGCCGTTTCCAATGGGCAAGAATGAACCAATCTGACATAGGCTTGAAAGAGTAAACACTTAATGTACGAAAAAAAGAGCTTCAACTCTATACAGAAACCCTGTACTGGTTTTGTTGTTGAGCTTAAACAGTTCTGGTTGAATGGCATGTTATACACTGCATTCAACACTCTCAAAGGTATTTGGTAAATAACCGGGCATTTGAGATCCAGTGGTTATTTCAAGTTAACTTAGTGCTGTACATGTAAATGCACATCCTGTTTAGACTGACACATGGTTTTGTGAAAGGAAAAAAATGAGTATGTGCTCATAAAGATGTTATCTGTGGAGTACATGGAAGTAAATAGTAAAGAATGAAAAAGTGAATTTTATATTCAGGTGTGATGGCTTCCTTATTTGCCCTGGTTAGGGGTGCGGCATGAGCTATAGGAGAGGTTAAATTTTCATTCTCCAGCTAAAAGAATGAACTTGAAAGTTTGAACAATTTTTTTCTTATAAGGCACGTGAAAAAATATGATACAATGATTAAAAGAATGGACTGTCTTCTTGAAAAAGGTCTATGCTTTTACTGAGTGGTAGGCAATCATTTTGAAGGCATGTTCACATTATATAAAAAAAGAAATCTACAAGGCAGGATAAAACTCACTTTTAGTAACCTAAAATACACCAGATTTCAAATGATTTAGAGTTCCAATGTTGAACACTTTAGATTTTCAAAGGGAAGATGGTTGGATATGACTGCACGGCATCACCTGGGTGAATCACCCAACGGTAGAGAATGCTACAATTTGAGTTTTGAGAGTGACCTGGAAAACTTATTTGTCTGGGCCTGAAGTCAGTGCACTCCGTCACACACTCGTCACAGTGTTTTAGACTGCGAAACGTGGATTTATTTTAAACGTGAAAAAAGTGCTTGGCTGTTTTATGTAAACTATATCCTGAACTTAGATTTGTAGATAGTTAATAAGATAAAAGTCCAATTTTGTTGCAAACATTGTTTTAAAACACCCATTTGTAAATTGTCCACATTTGGTTTTCATATGTTAATGATTTGGGATCTGAAACTTCTTTCAGAAAGACATTTTGGTTTATCTTTAAAAACACTACACAAAACTGTCTAAACAACTCTGTAAATAAGTGGTTCCAAATGCCTCAATTTGATGAATGAATTAAAGAATTATAGTTCTTAATCCAATTATGATCAGTCTAGTCTTGTTATTACAATTCCCCTTGGGAGGGTGTGGGGAGTGGGAATGGTAAATGATTCTCAAATGTGAGTGGGGTCTTTGCTGTTTATTTTCTGTGTGTGATATAGCATAAATAATTACTCACACCTAACATTTAGGAGAAGGATTGTAGGGGTAGGATAGTTATATAATGATCTTCATTAAACCGAGAGTTTACTTGTATGAAAAGTTGTTCTTCATAGAAGAGTAAAATGAAATTTTTAAGAATATGAAGCAAGGGTCTAATATTTTGCTTAAAAATGATGAATTTTTGTATTTAAAGGGAAAGGAGTGAAACACTTGAGGCTCAGGAGTGGGACAGACAGTCACTTTCTGCCATTTTCCATTGGGCCATGCGGGGGCATTTGGTGGTGTATTTGATAACCTTTACTGTATTCAGTCTCCTTGTGTTTAAAATTAAGGGGAATATGCTTTTTGGGTTGTCTCCTACAAAGCTCTCCCCAGTTAGCTGCCTACATGGGTGCTTTTGAATACACGCCCTTTGAACCACTGGCCTGAATTTTAGGATGGGCCCTTGCTAACTGCCCAGTTTGCTTGAATGGACCCTTTTAAATTTCTGCCCCATTTGCCCAATTTAACCTCTGGCTCAGAAATTAATTAATTCAAAGATGTCAATAGTTTATTATGGTCTAATTCTCCAGGTATTATTATTATTATTAGTTTTGCAGTTTATTATGACCATCTAATTACTTAGGAAAGACCTGTGGGGATTACAAGTAAGCTGCCAAGAAGAAGTATTTATAGACATAGGGATTTTTTTTTTTCAGTACCACTCAAATCATACCTGATAGGCAAGTAATTACCCCGCTTACAGGTAAGAATGGCATTCAGTATGGGCAACATGTTGATAAAGCTGGAGGAAAAATTAATGTGTTTAAAGAGTACATTGAATAACCACCCTTTAAAATCTGAGCCTTAAAATATAAAATGCTGGTCAGAAAAAAACGTGTTTCTTTGGAGTGGTTGTTGTGGTGGTATTGATCTCTACAATTATAGGTCCGTTCATTCTTTATTAAAGTTTATTATAAGTTAAAACAAACTACGTCTTTGCTGCCCAGTTACTCATCATTCAGTTCATCTTCATGATTATGTGGGATCTCATGTCCAACAGTATGGTAGGGCTCTGGTTTGACCTCTAGTTGACATTCCCTGGAAGTTCAGGTATTGAATTGTCACTAATGCACCAATTAAGTCTTGGAGATAGGGAATTCAGGAAAGAACCAGGATGTGGAAGGGGTGATCCCACTAGTTTTTGGAGCATTTCAGTTTAGGTCTATTTGTAATTCTTCCATGACTTGGAGTTCTGAACATTCAGTGCTGTGCCCCCTTTCTTCACCTCTAAAGCTAGGGATGATAATGCTTTTCTTAGAAGGATATACATGAGTTACACTAGATACATGTCAAATTCCAGGAATAGGGTCTGGCATGAACTAGGTGCTCAGTAAGTAACAGCTGCACCCTACTCTCCCTCCAGTCAAGTTTTTTTTTTTTTTCCGATCATTAATAATGTTTTAAGCTTCATTTTGTACTTACTTTGAACTCATTTGAGTCCAAGGAGAAAAATATATCACTTCCTTGAGGCTGAGATCAACACTTTAAAATAGAGATTCAGTTAACATCTATACATGATCTCTGACAATGTGGTTATATTAAGATGCTGTATCTGGTGCAAGTGTGACTTCTATCTTTAATTCATATAAATCTGCCTTTAGTAATTAACATTTTATCCTCATAATAAGTAAAGGCAAACAAAAACTTTAGGACCTAATTGTAGCTCTCTTATTATCCTTTTTGATTTCCCATTATTGATATAAACTAGATTTTTTTTGTAATTTTATCCATTGCTAATTATCTACCACTAGGTTATATTAAGTTATAATACACGTGGATAGAGAAAAACTCTATTTGGAAAAGAAATAAATCTGACTTTGTAGTAGTTGCTCTAGGGAGTCAACCCTAGATTGAGGATTCTCAAGGAGAATCTCCTAGGTTTTTTCAATTGTTTAAATTGGTTGCAAGGAGAAAGGCACAACAAATATTCCATTGCCTGTTTGAAGAGGTGACGTACAGCACTAACATGGAGAAATTAGTGGTTATTTTCTCTTCCCAATGCCAGAGAAAATTTCTCTATATGTACAACTGACCAAAGATAAAGGGAAGGCTTTTGAAAAGGCAAAGAAATGACTCCGTTATTGCATTAACTTTGGTCTCTCAAGAAGCAGATGCCAAGACGGAGTTAGACACGCAAGAAGTTTATTGGGGGAGGGAGCAGGAGAAGGCTGGGACGACATTTGCCAGTGATCCAGGTTTGGCATTTGTGTCAGGAGAGACAGAAGGAAGGACAGAGGACTGAGAAGGAGGTAGCTGAGGTCAGGCTAGGCAGAGGAGAGACAGCCATTGGAAGGGAGTCCTCTATTCCCAAGGAATGCCCTGTATTCGCACCCCTACTGCACTCAGTCACGGGCTAGGAGTGGCGCCCTGAAGCATGGCCTTGGTGCACGAATGATGCTAGAGACATAGGGGCAGCTGGTGCAGACACTGAGTCCGTTATATTCTTGCAGCAGGAGATCGGAAGGGTATGGTTATGGTCTGGCAGTATTGCCCAGGGGTTAATAGCAGCCACTCTGGTCAGGTGGACCTACCACTAAAAAAGACATGGCATTTTTTTTTTAGCTCTCTGATGCTTTATTTGCCTTGACTGTAAAATAAGCATAATGATAGCATCACCTCACAGAGTCCTAGATTAAGTGAGGTTATATGGGATTATATGTAAATCTGTAGTACCATGCTTGGCATAGACGAAATGCTCAATATGTATTGTACTGTTTTTAATGTACTCATAAAATGCAACTGAGAGGTATAGATGAATTGTATCAGAAGATCGTAAATATATTTAAGCAATTTCTACTTCATGTAATTAGAAGGCATTCTTTATGTAAGCAAACATCTCCAATGTTTGCCTTTTAAAAACAGTACAGTTCATTTCTCATGCTTTAATCCTTAGTTTTACCATGTTATAAACTGTACAAGACATAGACCAACTGACCTTGACCATCTTCAGGTAAACTTCCTTAAAGCAATAGGTAGACAGAATGTTCCCTTAATTTCCTTACCCCTCCAGGCTTCCTATTCAGTGGAGAAGGAACTTGCACTGTAAGTCTGCATTTCATCTCGAGCCTCAAACACCTTGCCAGTCTTTGCTTGCCTGTGTTACTGTTCCTACACCAACTTGCCGCAGCACAAAGCACTGAACTCAAGTGGCCCTCAGCGCGAGCGCCTGCTGTGATGAGTCACAGAGCCACCAGCACTTTGTGGCGTTGGATTTGATCACTGCCATGAGCAGTCCTCCGCTTGTCAGCTAAGAGACCCTTCAGGGAGTTGTCCCTTAATAGAAAGTCTCTTTTCTTCCCTCCTGTTGTAACTTTAAATTAAAAGAAACCGTAGAGGAGCTGGTGGCATAGCGGCAGTTCATTCTTCTACCCACTGGGAGAACAACATCTGAGAAAAGACGTTATTGGACTGAGAATTGAGTTGTTGCTATTTTTGGGGGGCCAGCATGGGGGGTTGCCGTGGAGGAAGAAGTCTATGCCTTTTAGACTCAGTCAGACTGATTCTCAGCAATGTAACGGAGAGCAATTCCTGTGTGTCGGCAAGGGAGCATTTTATTTTGGATATAAGACCTTGCCTTAGCATGTCAGTTTCAAGTGGGATTCATGAGACCACTGGTATTTTGCCTCCGTTTTTTAGGTGGCTCTGTGTGTTGTACTGTGTGGGAAACTGGCTCTGGGACAACTTCAAAATCCAAGGAGGATGGGAGGCAGGAAAAGAGAGCTAATTTTTGACACATTCCTCAGACAAGTGACCCCTCTGGGGAATCTGTGCCCAGGATAAAGACAGCTGTCTGTGAGGCTTCTGGCATAGTTTTCCCCAAACAGTGAGTGCTGGTTGCTTCAATGTCTCTGGTTAAAAAGGCTGATGAACTTCGTATTTGTGAAAAAAAGAAAAAATATTAGAATGTTTGATGGCATGTTTCCTAGATGCTGTTTCTCTCTAAACTTCTGATTTAATTCTTTGCTGACCCAGGCTTTGTATCCTCTGGACAGTAGTTGCCGATCCATTCCCATTCTGGGTAGGGCCTGCCCTCAAATGTGATGTCTGCTGAGATTTCCTGGTATAATTTGTGGCCATTGAAAGCTGGAGTGTGATGTGTAGTACCAGCAGCCGACTGAGGGCTGCATGGACGTTCCGGCGATGCCTGGTGTTACTGTGCAGAATCGTCAGTCTCTCATCTGTGTCTGGCACAACCGGTCTCATTTACTCTTGCACTGGGCACTGCTTTTGAGCAAGTGCATACTGTGTCTAATAATTCTGTCCTGACTTTTCTTACCCCTGCTCTCAGCCTTGTCTCCATCACACCTTCACTGCTAGTAGAATAGAAGTGTCCTCTCTACATTAAATCAGGAAGTAAAGTGATCATTTTTTTAAATATTTTATTTATTTATTTTTAGAGACAGTAAGGGAGGGAGAAAGAGAGAGACATCAATGTGTGGTTGCTTCTCATGTGGCCCCCACTGGGGACCTGGCCTGCAACCCAGGCATGTGCCCTGACTGGGAATCGAACCTGCGTTGCCTGGTTCGCAGCCTGCGCTCAATCCACTGAGCTATACCAGCCAGGGCGTAAAGTGATCATTTTAATGCACACTAAACAAACAACTAACTAAATCCGTCAGTGTATTAAGAAACTTAATGTGCTCAGTATTTATTTCTAGGGACTTTCTCAGCCCCCCAAAATGCCCTTCTCTCCCTTCTCCCTTTTCCCCGTCACTGCTTATTGTGCCTTATTAAACCTTTCTCTCACCGCGAAGTCTTTAGTCTCCTGGCACCACTGCCCACTCTGCACTGTGCTAATCTCACTGGATGAAGTGAGAAATGAAAGGTGTGCTAAATGCATTGCTACATGTTTGAAAGGGGTAACCACAGCATGACAAAGCATGTAGAAGGTAAGCTTGCTGAGGATACTGTGTTGTATCACAGCACAATCATGACGCCTGGAACAGGTCAGCAACAGAATAAATGATCACTGAGCCAACATATTTTGCAAACCAAACTTCATTTTGGTTCAGAGCAGCCCTGCATGATGGGAAAAAGGTCAAACTAACTGCAGTTGAGCATTTGACTATGATCTAGTTTAATCTTCAGAGCCCACCAATGAGGTAGGTATTTTCTCCTTTTCACAGACGGGTCAGGTGCTTGCTCATTTTCCTCAGCTAATGAACAGGAGAATTGATGTCTGGATTTCCTTCCTTTTTGACTCCACCATTTGTAAATTTTCATCATGCTGTGGCCAAGATACTGCTGTGGATTCCTACCCCTATAATGGGAGCACTGACCGTACCTGCCTTTCTACCGCAGGAGATAGGAACAGGTGAGCGAGAAGACATCTGCCACTGAAAATGATGACCGAGCTGCAAAGTAATTTCTAAATGTTGTTGTTATTATCAAGTACCCTCTCTCCATTTATTAACCAAAAAGTACTTATAGAACACACAGTGGCATGTTGCTTAAACTTTACTTAAAGAAGTCCTTTTTCACTTGAAGTGGAGAGTCTGGATACATACCAAGTGACGTCATAGAAAGTTAAAGAACAGGGTTTCTCAAAGGTGATTAACCAATCACCTAGTTAAAAACCACCTGGGATATTTTTTAAATATCTGCCTCTCTGGCCCCCACTCAGACATAAGGAGCCTGAATCTTTGTGGTTGAAACCCCATCACCTGCATTTTTAACAAGCATGACTGGCGATTCTTATGCACATAACAGTTTGGGAACCAGTGATAAAGAATTGTATGGATTTACTTTGGCAGTAAGTTGTATATGGGGCGTATGGAATGAAAGTAAGTTCCTCAAAGAAGAGCGGCAGTGCCGAGATAAAGCACAGCTTTAGTTGTGGGTTGGTGTTTGGGGAAGGGCGGCAGTTATGTGCCTTCTAGGCTTGGACAGGACTGTCTAACAGGACAAACCTAAGGTGGCTAAGTACACTGAAGACTGGAAGCTGGTTTATTTATTCAGCTCTGTCTCCCAAATAGTTAGAACAGTATCTGGCCCATAGTAGGTGCTTAAAGACCTTTGTCTGACAAATAAGTAAAAACAGAGGAAATATAATATGTGGAGAATAATTAGAATAGGTTGCTTTTGATTATTGTGGATAAAGAAATCAAGGTAGAATGTACTGAGAAGGAATCCCAGTGAGAAGACAAGAACAAGGTTTTAATTAGACTGACAGGGTGCTCACAGGAAGGTGCCTTCATACATACACATAAACACTGCAAACACAAATCTAGGGTTTGTGTGGGATCAAGTCATCAGGCCGCTGTTTGTATTACCTTGGGAGCAGCCATCACTGCATGAAGGCAGGGACAGAGTCAGTTTTGTTCCTTATATGATCACAGGGCTGGATAAATATTTGACAGGGAATTTACATGGACTGGAAAGAACAGGCTTCTCAAGGCCCAAAAATGTCTTGTGAAAAGAGAAAAAATCTTTACCAATGCTAACTGATTAGTGATCGTGAAAATTACAAAACTTCATAAAACTGTACTTTCTTGGTTTATTTAGAGTTTAGTGATGTTTCCATCTGATTGCTCGCCTGTCACCAAGCAGTGCTTTGCTGCTAATGACACTTTCGTTTTACTGTTTCAAAAATCCAGCACGGTGCTTAGCACAGTGCCTTGCCAATATTAGCTATTTAATAAGCATTTGCTGGATAGCTCGATCAGTGAATAAACAGTATTGACTTGGGCCTGTGGGTGGGGAGTAGGGGGGAAATTGAAAGCGGGCCTAGAGAGTTGCAGTCCTTTACTTCGAATTCCCAGAGTGATGTGTGATCCAGTGATCTTTAAGTAGGCAAGCTTCCCATATAAGTTGAAGGCCTGGAATCGTGCGGGGAAGGATGTTTAGCTAAGGTAATGATTACAAAGGTGGATTCAGCATTGTTAGAAGAGGCAACCATTCATTTGATCTGGAAAGTCAGGCTGGAAAATGTATTGGGGGAAAAAGGTAAGAAGTAATTCTAAACCTAACAGGAGTTTCAGTAGAAAAATGGCTCTAAATCAAGCAGTGTAATGTTAACATCAATGCGAGTCTCATGGCTCAAGCCCCGCATACCGCTTTGGAAATAAAAGGAGATTGTGTAAAGAATTAGCAATACAAGGCATTTTTAAGTGCTTTATTGCAGAGGCCCGTGATACTCTGTGAAATCTATGCTGCCTCTTTCTTCCTGCTGTGCTTAATTTCAGAATCTGATGCTATTACCTATCCTTGGAGAAAAAAAAATCACTCTCTGTTAACTCTTAAACACCGAGTTTAACATTGCCTTTGCTTTCAACATAATCCTTCTGACATTTCTGGTGAAGAGAGGAGTGGTGTATTTAGCCACGGAAGGTTTGTCTCCAAGTTTAGTATGTGGGAGAGCTTCTGGAGGGGGTGTGGCATTACAGGGAGGGGGTGAACGGTAATAAATTTCAAAAGCATAAGTTTAGAAATGGTTTGAGCAGCTTGAAGAATAAGGCCTCTGAAAGAGTTGGAGGTGACTGTGTTTGGTGTGCATCCAGATCAGGAGCCAGGACAGGAGTTAACCCTTTTCAATAGGTGACCAAAGATGTTTCCTGGCATATCATTACTGTGTCCTTCTCCTGTCCAGCTTGAAAGAATAGTTGATGCTAACTGACTAACTGATAGTTTACTCTTGCCAGCGACTGTGCTAAGCAGTATATTTTTAATGCTTCTTTCTAGCAACTCTCTGATGTAGATACAAATGTTGCCCCGTTATATAGCTATGGAAACTGAACTTGCCCAAAGTAGCACACTCATACTTGGTAAGTGGTAGAATTGAGACTTGAACCCAGTCTGGTATGATTTTGAAGACTGGGCTCTTACCCGTTGTAATGTAGGAAGTATGTTTGAGTCCTATTGAGTCAGCCCTCACAATGACACTGTATTTTCCCTTCTCTTTATATATGCACTTCTATCCCTCTGGAACAGTGTCTTTTCAGCTTGTTTCTGAGCTATTGAAAAGTCCCCCACTCCAGGAACTTTTGTACAGTCTACTGCATTTACCACTGTGAGGACAGTCTTCCTGACATGCTATTCAGATCATGTTGGCCCTTTCTCAACACTCCCAAGTGCCTGAGTACTACACATGGATGGGACTGAGACCCTTAAGCCTGTTTTTAAGGGCCTTACAATCTATCTCCAGAACTATCTTTTTAGGCTCATATTTGAAACTTTCCCTTTGAGAACAATTTGCTTCTGATCTGGATTCAAGCTGAACACAATTTCCCAGATGACTCCCAAAATGACTGCAACACACCAGCCTTGTCAACTGTTCTCAGAATGTTCACGCCAGGGACCATGGACGTTCCCAATAATACCCCTGCTCACACCGGAACCCTGCATGACTCAGGGAGTTCTGCTACACTGGCTTTTCCCCTCTACTTCAAACCTTCTCATCCACTGGCTTATTACGGTTCCCAACCCACCTGACTCTGTATTTCGGCTTTCTCTTCCTGTTTTATCTCTTTGTTCATTGAGTAATCAACAGATATTCATAGAGCACCTACTATGAGCCTGGCACCATGTTGCCCACTGAAGTCAGTGATGTGTGGAACAGGCCTTGTGCACAAGAATTTAAAGTTTATTAGGGAAGATGAACTGTAATCAATCAATCACCTGCATGCATGATTGCAGAATCACGAACTTTCACAGAAGTACATACAACATATAGGAAAAGCCTATGATATATTTGGGAGGGCGGTCAGAGGACGCTGCCTTGAGAAAGTCACGTTTGAAGGGTGGTTAATGAGGTAAAAAAAAGGCAAGAGAAAAAAAAAACTTTCGAGACATAAGGAGTAGCGTGTGCAAAGGTTCCACAGAGAGAGGGAGGAGGGTATGTTTTTGAAATTTGGAGGCCAGCAGGGCTGGAGCAGAGTGACTGGGAAATGGACCTAGATTAGGCTGTAGAGGTAGGTGGGGATCACAGCATTAAGCCACGCTAGAGAGTTGAGTCGTCCTAACCAGGGTGAAAAGAAACCCCTTGAATAATTTGTGGCTATGGCATGTAGATCAAATTTAAGAGAGGCAGGAATGAATTTGGGCAAGCTAATAAGGAAGCCATTGCAGTGATCGGGCGAGAGACAGATGGCGGTTTGGACTTTGGACTGTGGCAGTCGTGTGGGAGATGCACACGAGAGGATTTCAGAAGCAAACACGGAGGGGAAATCATCCAGTTTCAGGTGATTTGTAACGATACTCCTCCCCCCATATTCTAACTCCACCAACCTAATGGGATAGCCCCCCTGGTAATTACCCATTGTTTCCACGTTCCATTGGCTCAGAAAAGAGATGCCTAAATCCTCACCTCTCCCAGGGACGCTGCTGCTGGCTCTGTACCTGCTCGAGCCCTTGCACATTCCGGCAGACAGATGTGACACAGAAAATGTCGTGCCTCCTGTTTACCTGTATATATCAGCCTTCACATTTTTCTGTCTGTCTTTATGTATTATCCCTTCATATAGATTTCCCGAAGCATTACCCATCCTTTAATTTCCAAATTAAATTTTAGCTTTTTTACTATTTTCACAAAATATACTGACCAAAGACTTCTTCTGATTTTATGTTTACATCTATAGCTGCTTTTATGGCTTTAACTCTATAGTGTAAGCATGTTGTGGACATATCTTATCTTTGAGAGATGTGGGTTTGTGCCTAGGAATGTGAATGCTGTAGTTCAATGTTATACTGCTCTTTGGGGCCATATTTACCTCTTTCTCACTGGGCAGTTCATGTAACCTTCTCAGTCTGTGATTCCCTATCTGCAAAATGGGGATGATTGTATTTACCTCATAAAGCAGTTGTGAGGAATCAAGAGAGAATGAATACAAAGTATCTTTAAAAATCCTTGGCATGTAATGAACTCTCCAATGTGATGATATTTTGTGATTATAACTCAGGAACCTGTATCTTATTATTACTTTTGTCTACTTGAAGCTCAGTAAGTATTTATTGAATTCAGATTTGAATTTAAGTATCCTTTCTGCCAGAGGATACGAATATAAACAAGTCATAGTTGTTGTCTATAGGAGCCAGGATTTGATAGAGGAGCTAGTAACACAAACTGGTAATTATAATATATCAGTGTGATAGGTATAGTGATAGAGTATTTTGAGATCACAGAAGGGAGGTTGGGGAAGGTTTTCTAAGTGAATTGTATGAGCTGAGTATTTTATTAACCTATTAAATGCATATTAAAATAAAGTATGTGCATATCGTATAAAACTCAAAGGTCTGCAATAAAGTATCACTCAATCTTCTGATCATGCCTACCCCATTCCTACTACTTTCAACTCTGTATTTCTAAATAAAATATTTACCCCTTATGTTTCTTATTTTTATTTTTAATCCTTACCCAAGGATATGTTTATTGGTTTTCAACAGAAAGGGGGAGAGGGGAGAGAGAGAGAGAGAGAGAGAGAACCTCCAGTATTTACCCTGACTGGGGATTGAACCTGCAACCTAGGTATTTGCCCTGAATAGGGATCAACCCTGCAGTCTTTCAGTGTACAGGGCGACACTCCAACCAACAGCACCACCCAGCCAGTGCATGTTTTTTATTTTTTAAAAAATGTTAGTTTTCGATTGACTTCCTACTGCTTGGCTTTGTTATAATACTTTTCCCTACCCCTACTTCCTAATACCACGCGTATTCCTTTTCCTATTGTCCTAAGATAATTTCATCCTTTTTGGGGGGAGTTAAATAAGTTCATTTACTTTGACTATGTGAATTTTATTTATTGTTGAGATTATTATATATTGATTATTTTACTTTGTGCACAACTTATTTGGTTTTCCTGGAGTTAGTAATAGCCTTTGTTCAAACCCACAAGGTTTACTAGACATGCTCCATGTTTACCGGAATTTCTGAGTCAAGGCTTAAAATGGGTGAATGGCGTATTCAGGGAGGGCCGGGGCTGTGAGTCAGTCATAATGGGAAGGACCATTGTATTACGGCGTGATTTACAATTGTTGGAGCCAGATGATAATCAGAAGCCCATTGACTTCTAGTCAGCTACCTTATGCTTGTTAAAGTTTCTGCTACATTGCAGCCCCTTATTGCCTCACGTGGGCACACTGCTCCCCGCACCCTGTCCTTGGTAAGGTTCTGAGTTAAGCTAAGTCAGGCAGGGGGTGGTGCTCTGAGAAAGCAGACAGGACAACATGAGTTAAGAAACATGGAGGTGAGAAATAGCATCAATGTTTTCAAAATTATAGAGAGTTTGGTGTCCATAGAACATAAAGCACATGCTAGGGAGCAGTAGAGATGGCTGTAATATTTGGTAGGGGTCAGATCACGGTCTCTTTATCATGGACTCATACTCCAGATTCTGTCTTCTAGGCCATGGGGAACTTTCTAGTGGTAAGTAGCATGGTCTGCTTTGCTTGTGAATGAAGTAATGACACATTAGTCAAAACAGAAAGAAAGAAAGAAAGAAAGAAAGAAAGAAAGAAAGAAAGAAAGAAAGAAAGAAAGAAAGAAAGAAAGAAAGAACTGACTTCATAAATATGCAGCTAATAAGCTGTCTTTGCACATTTGGTGACATATTAATACTTTAGGGGTCCTTGTCAGTGAAATTTTTAGATTCCACAATTCTCCAGAACATGTGTGTGCATATACATGCATGGACACCTGTGAGGTCTGTCTGGAAAACGTTCAGCCATTGTTAATATAATGAGAATGGTTTGCATGACACTGATGTAACAAGGCAGCCAAGGAGAGTGGGCTGGAATGTGCATGCATGAACAATGACGACTTCACTGTGCTAGTCAGTGGGGGCAGTAGACACCATTGAGTGAGCACATGTATCGTTTGGCCTTTGGATTCAAAATGACTGAGCCATAGAGCAATCAGTCTGCATCAAATTTTGTGTTAAGCTTGAACATTCCTCCACAGAAACAATTTGGGTGATTCAGAAGGCTGCAGCTATGGACAACTGGTGATTGGCAGCTGCATCACAACAATGTGCCCACTCATGCATGCACAAGACTCTCTGTCTTGTGCAGAGAGTTTTGCAAAACATCAAATCACCCAGGTGATTTAGCCCCCCTACAGCTCAAATTTGGCACCCTGTGACTTCTACCTTTTCCCAAAACTAAAATCACCTTTGAATGGGAAGAGATTTCAGACTGCCAATGAGATTCAGGAAAGTATGATGGGGCGGCTGATGACAATTAGGAGAACTGTGTGAGGTCACAAGGTACCTACTCTGAAGGCAACTGAGGTGTGATTGTCCTATGTCCAATGTTTCTTGTATCTTGTATTTTCTTCTATACATGTCTCTATTTTTCATAATACATGGCTGGATACCTTCTGGACAGATTTCATATGTTGATAATTTATATACATGTGTTACACTGTAGTTAATATTCAGGGCACAATAAGACTTAGAGCATGGTTTATGGTAAATGATAGTTGAAGTAATATCATAGTTCCCTGGAGACCAACTCTGACAGGCAGATTTGCATGCAGTGGGTCTGGTTGATCGGAGGGCCCTGGGAAACAACACTGCAAAGAGCTGAGAGATGCAGGATGGGCTGAAGGAAAAGTTGACTGTGATGCAGCTGAGGCTTCACCTCTGGGGAGCCCTGGCACTGGATGGCTCCCCAGAGCCATCCTGAACGGAAGCAAGGGCAGCAGACCTTTGTAACCCACATTGGTGTTGGATGTGTGCCCTCTCTGGCTTGGGGTGCAACTTTGGGTGAGGGCAGCTCTTGGGAAGGGTCTTAGGTGTGAGCATTCGGCAGTTCTCCTGGCAACTGAGATGTGAGTGCCACTAGATAGCACACCACCGCATCCACTAGACACAAACTTCCTGAGACTTTTTCCTTATATAGTTTTGAATTTTCATAGATTTTTTTTGAAATATGGCTGACAAAGAGCAGTGGTCTAAAAGATGCAGTTCTGTCATTTTCCCATGTTCACTTATATTTGCATTATAATAACTTGAAAATATGTAGATCTTTTTGTTTTGTTCTCAAGGAAAATTTTTAAGACCACCGTGAACTTTATAAGGGTTAATTTAGCTAAAAGCTACACAGTATAATCCATAACTGCTTCCTCAAGCACATGAAAACTAATGTGAGACAATATGTTGAAAGAAGAGAGAGGGCAGAGCAGTACCGTCGATTCCTTCCTGTTGTGATATGAGGACCCCCGCGCCCCTGTGACAGCCTTTCAGCAGATTAGGAATGAAAACCATGTGGATCATTGTGACCTTCCCACTTTGGAGAAATTGCTTTCGCAATGGAGTGAGACCAAGGGAACGTTTGAATTGGAGGTGGACAGCTGACGGGTCGCAGACATGTTGGGTGGAGGAATTCTAGCCCAGTACCTGACTGCGGGTAGGGTTTTTCAGGGTCCCAGATGGGCATCTAAGTCAGTGCTTTCCTCATTGTTTTTGGATCCTGTGCATACACTGTTACTAAAACAGTATGACTTTTCTTAAGAGTAAACACAAAAATAGAGATTTAAAAGGGAATAAAGAATATCTGCAGGTAAGAAATGTACATAGAAGTTGTGGCATTTTCTTTCGCGTTCCAGTGGATCATCGTTTTCCCCGTCCATCTCGAGGACTTCAGTGCTAGATCTCTAGAACTGAAGTTACGTTCTAAATGGGGAGAGAGTGTACCGGAGACAAATTTTGACAATTTTATGAATTTGACTGCCGCCACTATTTAAATGAGATAGTATGAACTCCAAGTATAAACAATAAGTAAGGTTTTAGATTATGGTTTTGAGGTTCTGAAATAGTTGACAAATCACAGAGGGAGCCTGCGGGTCCATGTGTGCAGCTGTCTGTCTTCTGTGCGCACGTGTGCTGGCCAGGGCCATCCTGCTGTGGCCTTTCCTCCCAGCCAGCAAGTCCTTGCTGTTCTCGAGAGGGCCGGGCCACACCGACACTGTTTCCCCTTGTGTATCTGGCTTCAATTTAAGGCCCATATCCTGCCTTCTATTCCAGAATGCTTTTGAATGTTCTCTTGATGCTTCTTTTTCTCTGACTCATAAATTTATAAATCAGTTACATGCAGTAATTAAAAGATATCTTTATTTGTGTTGTCTCGGCAATAGAGAACTTAAAAAGACAAAAACCTTTCATAAATGTGGTAAGTTCCTTCATGTCCTTTTGGGATTTTTAAATATTTATAAGCATTTTTCTGGGAAAACTCATCTTGGCTTAAAAGAATTATCCCAGATTCATCTTGTGCCTGAACTGCAGATAGCTTAGCTTACTTATTAATATCTTTTAGTTTGTTAATAAAAATTCATTTTAGTTGTGCTCTCATTTTTATATTTAACAGGGCCTGCTCAAAAATGTTTGTTGCTTTGAATATTGGAAGGAAGGGGATAAGTACTTTTCAAGTGACATCGTTATTACTTTTCATTACAGATAAAATTAAAAGGTAGTGGATTTGGAACCAGTATAAAGAAATCTTAATAAGGATATGGTTTTCAATGTTGGTGTCTTAAGATAACCTAACCACACAGTCTTAAATATAGCTCCTAAGTTAAAAGGTAGAAACCTTGTTATGCTACAGTGCTTTTAACAATAATGAAAACTTAAACATTCTTTTTATACATGTACAAATGATCCTTCCATTACTGAGGAAAGATGTATATTGTCTAAAAAACCCCAAATAAACCTGTGCCTTGAAATCTTCAGGTGATTCCATCTATACTTGGATTCAGTCTCTGTGTAATCATCTGCATATTGATCTTCATAGTAATTTAAAATAAACACTGTTGTTTTTGACAAATCTTAGCTATTATTCACTTATTTAAAATATTTCTTATCATGAGTCTGTTCTTTGTCACGTATGACAAATATTATTGAGTAATAGGGCTACGATGGTAGGCAAAAGAGATTTGGGCCCTGACCATATAGAGCTTTCAGTCAATGAGAAACCTGGGGATTGGTCAGCTTATTGTTTCGACAAGTGGAGAGCATAGAGAGATATTCTTTTCTCCAGTGTGACAGGCAGCGGGACTGTTATTTTTTAATTGCTAAAACATAGAATCTTAAAGAAATGATATCTACCTTAGATGTTTTATGATTTAAATCATAATGTATTTTATCAGTGTTTCATTGTTTATCACTGTTTTTCAATTAGCCAATTAATTAATGGACTGTCAAGGCTTTTGCATATGGGTCTGCCCCTTGGTGATCCTTGTCATCTGCTTGGGGAAGTCAAACCCATAATAATATATTCTACTGTTTTTACTTTTATTTACTAAAAGTGTCAGGAGAGCTTAAAGGCACTTGGCAAACCATGTAAGTGCAGAATTTGTCCAGGTTTTAAAAACTGCATTTTCCCATTTTATTGAACTGTTTGACACCAAGCATTCAATCTAATGTCATTAAAAACATTCTTCTTTGCCCCCATATTCCATTTTTAAAAATATTTATTTATTTATTTTTAGAGAGAGGGGAGAGGAGGGAGAAAGAAAGGGAGAGAAACATTGATGCATGAGAGAAACATCTATTGGTCACCTTTCTCATGCCCCCAACTTGGGACCAGGCATGTGTCCTGACAGGGAATTGAACCGGCAACCTTTAATTTTGCAGGCTGGTGCTCAGTTCACTGAGCCACACCATATTTCATTAGTTACGTAATATTTCATGCATTTACGCAAATACAGTAACAAATACAAATGGCATAAACAGACTTAGAATCAAGCAGACAAAATGGTCAGAGTGGAAGTGTGCAGATGTTGTGGAGTGGCTTTTTGCTTTGAGGGTGCCGTTGCCAATAGGATATTTGACAGAGGGAATGCAGCATAGCTGTTCCTCTGGTGCCTGGGTGAATGCAGGCTAATTAGGAAAGTTATACCTATAGTGCTGGGGATAAGTACTATGGAGGGAGAGTTCGGGGGTCTTTGAATTTGTAAGGTAACCCAGTTTAGTCTAGAAGTCACAGGAGGCTTTCAAGAAGGGACCTTTGGGCTGGGATATGAGGAAAAGTGGGGGCTAACTAGATCAAGAAAGTGGAGGTGAGTACGGGCTAGAAAACCGCATGAGCAGAGCTCTGAAGTGTTAACGCTTAGAATACTGAGGAAACAAAAGGGACTGGAGTGGTTGGGGCACGGAGAAAAGGGTGAAACTTGTGAAGAATGAGGCTGGAGGAGGAGGCAGGAGCTGTCTCATGGGAGGCGTTGGAGGTGATGGTGAGGTTTTAAGTTGTTATCATAAAAACAATGGCAAGTCATGAAAGGATTCAGATTGGCATTTTAAACAGATCGTTCTGGGTGTTTGGAAAGTGGGATGGGAGGCCATCCGTTATGCAGGGATTAGAGTAGTCTGAATAAGAAATGTTGTGCTTGTCCTGAAAACTATACAGTTTTCTCTTTTACAATTTTTGGGGGCCTCATTCTGCTCCATGACTGAATGGGTCCTCGAAATACCTGAGTAAAAGCAGAACCTAAATGTATCACAAGTGTAAATCTTTTCCATACCTAGGAAGACCTGGAAAGGTATTTTTTAGAGTGCACTTTTGCTTACTATTTTCTCCTTTTATTTTTGTATTTATATTCACGGTTTCAGCACCACATGTTTTTAAGACAGTAGGAAAAAAACCAAGCCATTCTTTCAAGCTTGTACATGCTATTGACTTTTTTGAAAGGACAGCAAGTGTGTTTATTTTATTATGGCAGGTCTAAAAATTAACCACGAAACATCATTCTCTACTTCTAAATGATGCGTAGCAAAGAAATGCTTTATTGCAACTTCATCAATAATTCAAATTCAACTTGAAAGTAGGGCATCATAAGGGAAGAAAAACACACTTGTTTCAAAATTGAGTCGATTAAATAGTATTGAGCACCATTGTCATACTGACATTGATGAAACAACTTTTATAACTACAAAGAGCCGAATAAGAAATAGACCCCACGGACCTGTGAGGCAGTGTCATAGACATCTCCCTTGTCTTGTATTGGAAAATCCAGATAGTGAAATCACCCTCGTGCTAGTGTGCAATAATGAAGGAACGGCTTTTGAAAGGTGCTCTTACTAGGCTTTAGTAGTTTTCAAGGATGTGCAGTAATAGCGCAGGCTATTTTGGAACTGTGCATACATTAGTGTTCTGGTGCAGCATGATACAATAATGTGTGAAAAAGTATACGATCGCACCTTGTTTAAATTTGCAGTCTTGTGCGTAATCCCACAGTGAGCTCTTGTGGGGTTTTTATTGTACATAGGAGAAACAAGTTTACAGAAGCCTATAGATTGGGGTTGGATGTGGATATCTGACCATGGAAATGAGGCTTTTTATTGTACTTTTTGAACGATTGTAACAGTTACATTTATATTACATATAAAATTTTGCAAACTGACCTATGGTTAGTTTCCTGCAGTGGGAACTTCAGAATGTACATCTATAACTATTGAAATGAAAATGTATGTCTGCTGTATTTCATATTTTAAGAGTATAAGTGAAAAGTACAGACTTTGATTTTTAAAAACAGTGTTTGCATTATAATTTATGCCTTCATATTAATGTATTTTTCTCCAAATTGTCACCCAGAAAAGCAATGATTCCAATGATGCCCTTGTTCAAACATTTTGGAAAACTTCCTCTCAGAATTGTCTTTCGAATCATTTGCAAGCCTCACTAAAACATCCATCTCATTACTTTCTATTCGCATTTTATACCAAGATTCATCATCCTTTTTTGTTCACTAGAGTTGGCTATAAATGTCTCTCTGAAATGATGAAAATGGCTAAAATTGACTTTCAAATTATGAAATTTGTCACCATTGAGGATATTTAGAAGCACACACGCCTGTGTGTGTTACAGACTTAGAAAGCAGTTTCTAAACAAAGCAGAATCAGTAAGGCCAATGTTTAGAGTGAATGGCTGTTCTTAGGTGGCCACTATTTGGATGAGATGGGGTGTTTGTTTAAAAACCAGTCACATTACTTTTTAATGACACTGCATATTAGTTTTTACAATGTATATTATGAAAAATGCAAATATGTCCTTTGGAATGCAAGGCCTAAGTACTTCACACAATTAATAGCATGTTTTATTATTAAGACAATTAGAGCATTGAGCAACTGTAATGCTAATCCTATGTTGGCAGATTCTTCAGATAATGTTCCTCCTATGGGAACGTCTGTAAAATTTTATCTTATTTAAATACTGCCACGTACTGTGTGATTTGTAAGTATGTGTATTTCAATTAGAACCTTACATAATTCATATTATTTTTCGTGTTATTTGAAGGTACTCTTTGGTAGCATTTGAGATTTTCATTTCAGTTGACCTCTTTATATAAGTTATTGACCCAGTTTTCAAAACTATTAGTGCTTGTTTTCTTAACCATCAATTAAGAACCCAAACAGTTACATGTGCTTGAAATGTAATCTGTGACCATTTAGTACCACTCATACAATGTGTTGAATGATTTATGAAAAAAAATGAAAATGAAGTCGTACTGTACATATCCAGAACATTTGCCATTTACTGCCACTTTGAATGTCTTTTCTAGTGTGTTCTTTTTTGGTGGGTGGGAAATGAAAGAAATGATTGCCAGAGAGACTCAGTTGAGTGGTTTTTATTTCCTGAGTATTAGGATTGGCGTTAGTGCTGTCTAATACGAGGGAGCAAGCAATTCAAATATATTTTTGCTGTGATCAGTTTTTGTGACCCTGTACCCTGGAATTTCTGATTTCCAGCTGAGGGCATGAACAGTAGGGATCAAACGCTCTTTGAAAATTGATAGACTGACGCATGAGCCAGTGTTTCCCTACTTTTACTCCACTTTTCAGTGTAGCCGACTCGCCCTTTTGAGACAATCAGGGCGTTTTGTTTAACATGCCAATGCAATTTGTGTAGATGAATTTTTGTCGTATTGAAACTTTTATACTGGTTAACTTGCTGGGTTAACATTCTTTTCTTTCAAGTCTCATAGAACTAAATGGGGTTTCTTTTTGTGAATGCCTTTGTCCTTGACTATTCTAAAAATTTTAAAGCACAGAGTTTATGCAGGATTCATTCCAGACTAATAGCTACTTCCTTCTTATTAAACACCTTAGTTTGTATTAATGAAATTGGGTGCTGTTTTGTTTTGGCCAAAAAGTTTGTTTACCTAAAAGCGGAAAGAGGTTCGAAGCTAAACAGGTACTACACCTTTAGTTCTCAGGCGACTTTATATTGCCTATTAATTGTCATGGATTTTTTATATCAGATGTCATGCTTGAAATTCCATTGAAGAAAAGTATAACATTGGGGTAATGTTCATTTGCAATATAATTATTCATTGGCAATTTCTAAAATCTGTAATACATTAGAAAATAAAACCCCCGCAGTATTTTTGTTCCCCATTAGGAAAAGAAGGTTCAGAAAGCATTTATAATACAAACTTTCTGTAGTATAGTACTACTTACCAAAAGTTGGGAGTTTTATTCTTGTAGCAGTTAGGCTACTAAGTAATGTTTATATAACCCTGATAAACATTTCTCCATGACTGAATTTTGAGTGGAAAACTTTGTTTCCTAAAAGGCTCTAAGTGAAAAAAAAAAGTGTGTCCTTTGATTGTGCACAGCATGCATGAAAGTGTGCAGGTGAGTGTGTACACATGTGAGCATGTGCACGTGAGTGCACATGTGTGCATGCGAGCAAACATGCACGTGCACACGAGTGTGTATATGCATGCACACGAGTGCTCACACATGCATATGTGAGTGTGCACATACCCATGACGGTGTGTGCATGCACAGGCGTGCCCATGTGCACACGTGCATGTGAGTGTGCACACATGTAGGTGTGTTGGTGGAGTGTGTGTGTGCATGTCTGTGTGTTCAGATTCAGCTTAATACCAACTAGTGCCAACATCTGGCACAGAGATGGCGATCTGGGAATCTGTTGCTTGAAGCCCTGGGACAAAGTGTTCTGATCTGACTAGCAAACATAGCTGTGGACTTGAACTGGAATCTTCAGGGGCAGAAACATCTTAAGTGTCTGGAAAATTGGCCTGTTGAGTCACCATGAAGGCACTAAAACAAAACTAATTTTAAGCAGGTCAAAGTTCAGTGATTCCCTCTGGAATTCAAACTTTTTTTAAGAGTCTCATGTTTAAGTGAAAAGGGTCAAAGTTGATGCACTGTTACAATGTTTTGAATGCTTTCCCTTAAGAACAGCCACCCAGGCTGGGATTAGCATGAGGAACTGCAAGGCTGGCACTTCAGCGTCTGGGTTAAAAATATTTTAAAGCAGTAAAGGCAGTCAGTACAGAGTGATCCCTGGGAGCCTTTCTATTCAAAAATGTGTGAGCTCAGGGCAGTGACTGCAGTGTAATTTAGGGCAGTCTGTGCTTCATAGCTTCGGAGAGTATAGCTTCCCACTAATGTTCCACCTGAGAATGGTAGGATGGTAATAATTTTAGAGGGTGGTATTCCTGGTTGCCTTACATTGGAAACTTCAAAGTAAATAAAAGGACATATCAACTGTACAGGAAATGTAACCGTGGAAAAGTACTAATGAATCTAAATTTCAACCAAGCAGATACAAAATCAGCATGGGTGTAGGAGTATTTCTGAGGCGGGGGCTATGGCAAAAGCAGCTCCCCAGGGAATGGACTGCGCAGGTATGTGTGGAGTGGGACAGGTAGTCTGCAGAAACTCAAGGAAGTACATTGTCAGCAGTCAGGTGCCTTAACTATGACCAGATGTAATGCTGTTGAATGTTTTTGAATTGAAGAATGGTTTTAGAAAGCAGACATATAGGAGGTGTAATTTCAGCAGCGGGCATTCGGGGGATGGCTAGATGTCATGAGGATGCCAAGTAGTTAGCTCGTCCGAATTTCTTGAATGAGACTGTACTGGGGTCGTGTGTCTGTCTCTCCCTGAGGTGTGTGATTCCAGTGCTTTTGATGTTTATATATTACATACCGCAGCTTAATGCAGTTGACGAGGCATTTTCTCAGTCTGGAGATCGTGTTGCTGACCAGAATGAGACCTAAACAATGTTCTTAGACGTTAAAAAGAGCCTATCATTTTACGGGTCATACCTAGGAAAGGGGAGGGGAACATTCATCCTGCCTTCAAGTTTGGAGATGAAGCTAACACCTCCACATAGCTGCGGAATTTGGCTGGTACCCACAGTCTGCTCAGCTCCCTATAACTCTTTGGTTGTTCTTATGAGCTGTTTTATTTTCTGTGATACCAGTTGCAGAATGGCCCTGTTGCTCTTCATCATCATAAACCTATGATCCTCACTTTGAAGAACCTTTAATTATGTAGTTATTTATTCAATAAATATGTTATTCCAATTTCAGAAAATGCATTTTGCATTGTGTTTACTGTGTCTCAAGAGAAATGAACTCAGTCATGTCTGTTTATTTTAATGAGGTAAGCCAGACACACATGATACTTTTTTACCAAAACACACAATAAAAATACATAAGGAAGAAGGGAAAGCCAAATTATTGTTATAGGAGATATTATTATAGGACACTGTACTGTATAATGACTCTTCCTTGTAGAACTTTTAATCCAGAAATGACCTGAGTTGAGTTGAAAGGTGAGAAGATGTCATACATACTCAATGTGTTTTCTTTGCTGATATTGGTTATTGGAAAGTGGTCTTTTATTTGGATTCTCGAATTCAGTTGTGTTTATAATTATTAGCATCATGAATGCTGCTTATTTTAAGCTAATGATGAAGGAAGAAGAACAAGAGAGAATCAAATAGGTTAAATTTTACAAAGTGACATAGTAAATGTTTTCAAGAACTGGTGCTAGAATTATAATATAGAAGTTGTTTTAGGGTAAATTTTTAGATTTCGCTGACTCTTGATTATGGACCAGAAGTTTAAATTTTTGAGCAGGAAATTTCAAAAACACAGTTTATTTACCATTTGAATTATGTGAACAAAGGTTTAGAAACATCAATATATTCTGTATTCTATTACTTTATGATTTCAGCACGACTAGTTAATGGTTTTATCACAAGTGACCTTTAAAAAAAATAGTTGTTGCTCTGAATTTCTGCCCCTCTCCACGACTTTGCAGAAAGAGCTTTTGAAGAGGACGGTCAGATCTGTGGGATAGTCAAATGCCCCGATCCGTTTTCATTTCCCTACATCTCTGTCAGCGGTGAAGCGTGTGCTGGCTGACTGCCGGCTCGCACGCTGTGCTGGTCCTTTTGTTTAACTGGCAGCGCCCTCAGCTCCCCCACTTAAACTAGCTCTCAGAACCCTGTAGGTCAGCCAGACGGTGGGCCTCATCACAAACTCCCCTGAAACACCTTTGGAGGTAGGACCTATGATTTCTCGACAAATCGTCACCTCAGTGGGGAGCTGCAGAGCTCACCTCTATCTTCCAAGGGTTAACAGTAACCTGTAATAATAATTTGGTGACACAGAAATGCTTCTTTTTATGTATTACCTATTTCCAGAGGCCTAATTTAGGTTTGTATCTAAATGGATATCACAAACAGTGCAGTTTCCTGCTGAGAAGCAAAGTGCTGCTGAGAGACTTTCTGTGATTCTTTTGGTGGCATCTGGGAGGGGTGACAGAACACGGGGGGGGGGGGGGGGGGGAAGCAATTGCCAGTCACTTATCATGTGGCTGGGACAAGCTGCGGTGGGGAATGATTGTCAGAGGGAGAATAGCTTTATGGAATTGTCATATCAAGAACCAAACTTTGTTCTCTTGTACTTGGTACGAGGCAAATTTTAGAACAAGGGAAACAGCAGAAGTGGTTTCAAGAGATGCCTTATTTTCTTCCATGTGATTTTCATACTTCATGCTCCAGCAGCAGTGGCAGCACCTACCCGGGTGCAAGTACAAACATAATGGTACAGTGCCGAGAAAGCCTTGAACTTGAAGAGTCTGTTGAAAGTCGCAATTCCTCATCACAGAATCCCTGACTGTGCCAGAATCAGTCCAATCAGAAAAGCCCCAAAAGTTAATTTGCCAGCGTGTGCCATCTTTAACCTTTCCCCATTTTTGAATTGCCAGCACCTACCCTGAGTGTGCCGGGCTCCTCTATTGTCCTAGCTCTTTTCGCAGAAGAAAGCACATGCAAATTATCATAAATTTTCTCACTTAACTGTACCCAGGAGTATTTGTACTTTAAATAGAAGTGTATGAAGGGTTGTTTTTCATACATGTTTAGAGTTAGAATTTCTGGCTGTGCTGGTGGTGAGGGATGGGGAAATAAGGCGATGTGATTTCACAGACGGGGTCTTCCAGTGAGTGCCCAGGTCGCACTGTGTGGGCTAAGTCACCACTAACAACGAAGCCTGCAGTTGACTTTAGCACAAATATGGGATGGTAAATGGCCTGCATTTTAGAATTCAGTGATGGAGGTATTTATGCATTTCGATGGTTTAAACTCTGTGGCAGCTTCCAGCTCCGGCCTTTGCCTAGACTGTGCCAGTGGTTACACCTGGTAAAGGGATGGGAAAACCTCAGGACCTGGGCAAATTGTCAAGAACTCCATCCCAGAACTTTTTAACTCTGGCTCCCACTTCAACATTTTGCTCTTGCATGTTTTCTGAGAGTGCAGGGTTTTTCTTGGCCTGCTGCTTCCCCAAGTGGCCAGCCCTCGCCTCTTATGCCTCTTCGCGGCACTCTGGGGACGTGTTCTCAGAATGCCCATTTCCCACCACCCCTGGGAGCACCGCGAAGGAGCGGCTGTCCTGGCTTTCCCAGCCCCACTCCAAGGAGAGGCTCGGTTGCACAGGCGTCTGTCGCATACCTACTGTGTGCAGCTCAGGCACAGCTGGCTCAGTCCTGCACTCTCGGGTCGGTGAACTTGTTGAACATACTGGTATAGGTGCTCATCTTGGGGTTACACTCGCCAAGGGGTAATAGCTATGGTTTCTCATTTCAAGGACTCAGTTTTTTTAATTTTTAAAAACTCTCATCGAAGGATATGTTTTAGAGAGAGAGAAGGTGGGGGGAGAGAGAGAGAAATGCTCATGTGAGGGAATCATTGATCATTTGCCTCACTTACGTGTCCTGACTGGGCAACCCGACTGGGGATGAACCCACAACCTAGGTATGTGCCCTGACCAAGACTTGAACCCTCAGCCTTTTGGTGTACAGGTGGCTCCAACCAGCTGAGCCACCTGGCTAGGGCTCAAGGACTCAGTTTTTAATGGCTATTAGAAACATTAATTAAATTAAAAATATTTAAAAGTGGGCTACAAGTAGCATGCTCATGGTGTTCCTTTTGATTCTTTAAAAGGCTGTGTAGAAACTAGAATTTTAAGGAGTTTCTCCCATAAAGACTGCTTTCAGACATTATATCTATTTCCTCTTTTAATTGACTACAATTCTTTTTGTAAATGTTACTATTTGAAAGCAGAAAGACTTTCTACCTCAATGGGTCTAAGAGTGTGGTCACTTGTTGTAGGGATTGCTCAGATCTTCCTTGTAATAGCAGCTCCCCGAAGAAAACCGGAGAAAAGGAATAACATCAAACCTTCAACTGCAGCTTTTGTCCCATTTAAATTGCAAGGGATAGTTTTGAAAAACTGTACATGGAATGATGATGTAAGATGGACTTTTAGCTCTCTTTTCAAAGTTCCTTCCAATTTTTGTGCTTATTTCAAAACCTTTACCTAGAATGAGAGTGCATTTGTCATTTAATATCCTTTGTTTACATGGCATCGCTTTCTATAATGATTGGTGGGTAGAAATGTACCAGGGCCATGCTTTGGGATCTGAGCCTCCTTTGGACCCCATAGGATGTCAATGGACTCATTAGGATTTAGCCAAGTTTTATGCATTATTCATAATATACATTCACAGCATGCACACTAACGACCGTCTCCTGTGTCTGCTTAGTCAGAACCATTTGCATGCTGTATTATGGAGCCATAATACAGCATGCATTTTCTGTATTATCCTTAATACATATTGTCATCATATCCCATTATGGGGTATGTGGTGAATGTGTTTAAACAATAGCATGCACTTGTGCATTATGATTTCATAAAAGGAAATGTATAATAAAACTCTTGATGGAAGTAATTATTGCATATGTGCAATAATAGTTTCTAAAAAAGGCTTCATATTATTTCTAGTTTGCTTTTATTGTTTGATTATCCAGTTATTTGTTTTATGTTGTTTTATGCCTGCTGGACTGATGTCCTGAAAATGTTAATTTTGAAAACAACATACCTTCTGTATCCCTCTCATATCTCACCTCATTAGTTTCCCTAAATGAGTAGTTAAAAATGTAATATTTAAGAGACCCGATGATTGGAAAAAGCATGTTTCCTAACTACCAATTAAAGATCTGTAGGGTATTTGTTATAAAGAGCCTGTGTTCCATGCAGCAACAAGAGCTGTGTTGTATATATGAGAAATTAACATCAAGTTGTAACCATCAAATTATCTTCCGAATCCAAGATAGAGAAGTTGTGAGTTCTAAAGTCAACAACGACTTTAATTCAGTTAAGGAGTTAGTACTTTCTTTTCTTATCTGGGACACTTGCTTGCAAAATGGAAATGGCCACTATTTAATTGCAATAGGATTTCAGATTCATTTTTTTGTTTTTTTTTAAATACTAATTTGGAAGAGAAAGAAAAAAAAGTAGAATGTGCCTCTGTGTCACAGCTGTGAAGAAAACAAAGAATTTATTTAAAAGTTTACATGATAATTTGTTGAAAAGTTATGCTACGATGAAAATCTTAGTAATACAGTACAGAATACAGTAAAAGTAGTCATTGAAATTATAAGTCTTCTTTTCAAATGATTGCTGGTGGATTCTCAATCGTTTGAAGTCATGTGGCTTTTGGTTAGCTACCAGTACACTCATTTTAGAAAGTTCACTTTGAAAACTACAAATTACATAGTGTCCTCAAAATCTACACATGACCACTCTTTATTTCATTATGAAAGCTTTTAGGAACAGATTTTGAGTTGGAAGCATATAAAAATTGGTAGTCTGAGTTTAAAGGACTATTTAGTCTTTTTATTGATGATGATACTTTAAAAAATTTATCAGGGTGACATTGGTTAATAAAATTATGTCGGTTCAAGCGTGCAATCCTGTGGCATATCATCTGTGTATCGTATTTTGTGTTCACATCCCGAGTCAAGCCTCCTCCCATCACCGTCCATCCCCCTTTAGTCTCTTCAACTTCCCCCTCCCCCTTCCCCTGTGACAATCACCACACTACTGTCTGTGTCTGTGAATTTATTTTCTGCTTAATCCCTTCACCTTTTTCACCCAGCCCTCCAGTCTCCCTCCCCCTAACAGCTGTCAGTGTGTTCTCTACGAGTCTGTTTCTATTTTCTTTGTTAGTTTATTTTGATCATTAGATTCTGTATACAAGAGAAGTCATATGGTATTTGCCTTTCTCTGACTGGTCTACTTCACTTAACATAATGCTCTCCAGGTCTAGCCATGCTTTCGCCAAGGGTAAGATTTCCTTCTTTTTTTATGGCCGAGTAGTATTTCTTTATGCAAACCTACCACAGCATTTTTACCCACTCACCTACTGATGGGCACTGGGTTGTTTCCAAGTCTTGGCTGTTGTAAATAACACTGCAGTGAACATAGAGGTACATGTATTCTTTTGAATTAGTCTTTTTGTTTCTTTAGATATATTCCCAGAAATGGAATTACTGGGTTATAAGGGTCATTTTTAATTCTGGGCAATTCTTTTCTTTTTTAATTTATTCTTCATTCTATTTTTTTCCATTACCCTTTAGTCCTCTTATATTCCCCTACCCCCAGCAATCCCCACACTGTTGTCCATGTCCATGAGTCCTTTTTCCTTTCTGCTCAGTCCCTCCATCCCTAGCTCCCCTAACCCTGAACTGTCATCCTGCTCTCTATGAGTCTGTCTCTGTTTTGCTTGTTAGTTTAGTTTGTTCATTAGATTCCACATATGAGTGAAATTATATGGTATTTTTATTTCTGTGTACATTTCTCGTAGCAGTATTTTTTTTTTCTGATATATCTGCTTGGGCAAAGGAAACAAAAGAAGAAATAAATTGGACTACATCAAAATAAAAAGTTTTGCACAGCAAAGGAAATCACCAACAAAATGAAAAGACAACTCCTGAATGGGAGAATGTAGTCACCAATGATACATTTGTTAAGGGGTTAGTATCCAAAAATGTATCAAGAACTTATAAAACTCAACACCACCTCCCCCCCAAAAAAACCCCACCCAAATAATTCAATAAAAAAAGGGCAAAGGACCTGAATAGACACTTCTCCAAAAAGGACATACAGATGGCCAATAGACGTATGAAAAGATGCTCAATGTCACTAATCATAGAGAGATGCAAATTAGAACCACAGTGAGATATCACCTCACACCTGTGTGAATGGCATCGTCAATAAATCAACAAACAGCAAGTGCTGGTGAGGATGTGGAGAAGGGGGGAACCCTCGCATTGTTGGTGGGAATGCAGACTGGTGCAGCCACTGTGGAAAACAGTATGGAGAAGGCTCCAAAGATAATGATACTTTTATCAGTAATCTGTTTTACTTACAATCAGTCTTATGAAATTTATGTTTTGCTAGAGATTATTAGTGAATTCAATTCAGATAAATATCACTGAAAATTTGCATTGTGCCCTCTTGGTAATATTGTAAACCATCTTTCTTTTGTCATCTCTTTTCAGCAAGTTTGATAATATGCATCTGGATAGAATGGCACTGTTACTAGTATCCAGACTCTTTGGGAATATGGAGGAAATGTCAGTCTGATGCAGGATCTGACTGGTATTTTTTCTGCCTACCTCCGTGTATTATTATCTCTTTCCCCATTGACTTCCATGTAGTTGTGGGGGTCATGTCTGCATATTGGGAAGGCAGGACATAAAAAACTTTCTGGTTCTATATATAGTTTTCCAGGTGTGGTGGATTGAATTCCAAGTAGTCAGACCCCAAAATAGTGCAGGTTAAGGATATGGAGCCTACCAAAACCTAGATAGTTTTAGTTGTTTGGAGCAATATGAGTTTGTTAGAGAAAGAGAGATAAATTGAGTATTAGCGAAGTAGATGAAAGGGACCAACCCCTTAAATGGGTGCTTTTCAGAAACATAGGGATGAAAAGTATCTCATTGGCTTCTCTTCCTCCTGCTTTCATTTGGTAGTTCTGACCTGTAGGCTTACTTCACAAAGTTGGTCACTTTGTCTAACTTTTACTGTCAGTTTAAATAGTTTCTCTGCACAAAAACATCCTCGTGTTAATTTTGGTTGTTTTTTTTTCAGTTTTATAAAAAAAGCCATGATCTTCAAAGTATTTGTCTGAGTGAAATGAAATGCCTAAAAGTATTTTATTTATATTTTTACAGCTATTTGTAAGTCAGATGACTAGAAACTGAAAAATAAACTTTTTTTAAAATACAGAGTTTTTAATGTAATTCAATGCAGTTACTTTCAAGGTCTTTTGGATATTTCAGGACTGCCTCCTTTGGGGCTGCCATGGGGCCCGAGGCTCACTCTTTTGATAACCTCAGTGGACAAATGTTCTAACTTTGAAGGAAGGCCTTATATTTCAAAATGGTCAAAGATACACCTGAGCTACGTCTGTTGAGTAAAACAGGCAGGTCGTCAGAAAGTCAGTGGGAGTTGAGGACACACAAACTGTGGAACCGAAGTGGCAGGTCAGTTTTCTCGGGTCAGAGATTGGAGGATTCCAAAACTGGGGCTCCAGAAGTGTTTTAAGCAACAGTAGCAACAGGAGATACGTTATAGTTTCTTAAGTTTGGTTCTTTAAAGGACCACTTATTCATCTGTGAAGGTTTAAAATATGATTAAACACAGATTTAAAATATGTTACATTACTTTATAGTCATACCTTATATAATCACAATAGATTTCATCTTTTATGTTTGTGTGTTATAACTGAAATGCAAAAAATGCGTCCATTTTAAGATCAGTGTACATGCTCTTTTTAAAAATCATGAAAAAATGCAGTTTTTCAAAACCATTAATTCTGAGCTAAGTTGTTTAAATGGAGACATAATGTTGATGTGTTTTTTTGTTTCCCAGATAATTAAGTACTTTCAGAGTCTAACAATCTTAAATGTAGATTCTTTTTCTGCTTAAGACTGGTTAGAGGTTGCTCCCATTTTCCTAATAATAAAATTCATTTTCAGGCAGTGTCGTCACTGGAGTTTATTTGTTGGCTCGAGGCCGCCTTGTCCCTTGTAGGCTGCTGCAGTTGCCGGCACATAGCTCGTTCCCATAGATAGACAGTAAGAGACACACACAGTGGTGTACACACAGAGCTCCATGACTAATGTCAGTAGTTACAAATTGTAAAGGACCATAATTTTGGAGGTTTATTTAAAACTAAAGTGGATGTTCATCAGGTCATATGATTTTCATTTTGTTTTGGATCTCAGATACCGCCATGTCCAATCCTCCAGGTTAATAGTCCCCACAATGGACACAACTGTACTCGAACAACATTAGAAAAACAATAAAATTAAAAGAAAGATTCAACAAGAAAGTTGGATTATGAGAAAAGAGTTGATTACTACTTAATCTTATTGAAGATAATTTGAAAACTCAAATTACTTAGGGCATTGCCACTTTTCGAGGAGGGTTATGAAAAGGAACACTTTTCCTAGTGAGATGATTAAGGGGAAAATTCAAATGGATACTAAAAATAAGGCTTGGATTTATTTGGATGAGTTATTTTTATTTTTCAAATTTAAGTGAAGATAGATTAGGCTTTGTAAATTTTTGTTACATCCATACTAATGCAGTGAGTTACCATAGATATACTAGTATCACAGAATTCTGGCAGTTTTAAATGATTTTGAACAGTTTTATCTTAATAGTTCTGTCTGAATTTCAATGACATATGTTTTGTTTGACTTTAAAACCTCACACTTTACTCTGTGCAATTGCCTGTCGCTGTCACGCTGTCTAGTCCAGGGAAGAGAGCATACTCACTCAGCTAAGTTAGGAAACTTCTCCTCCATTTCTCTTTCCCTATGTCCTTCCTTTCTCCCTTTCTGTTTTTCTTCTCTAAATCCCTACATGAGCTCTTACTGCATGTTGGATAAATATTGGCTTCAATAAATATAGGCTTTCTAGGAAATTTCTAAATATTATCATTAGAAGGCTTCTCCTAGTTCTCAGTGGCTTAACTATACATGTGCCCACTGGACCCTTGATAACCCCCATCCAGTTTTGTGCTGTTACGCCAGAAACCGCATGGCGGGGTAAGGATCTGAAGTCATGACTTGGGTTTCTGAACTTGGGCCACTGAACTTCCCTGACTTTCCCTTTCTTCACCTGTAAGATTGGGCTGAACTGATAGGATTTTTTGTGAGAATTAAACACCTTAGTGCTAGGAGCACGTTCTGTAAACTGTAACAATCCAAGAGATGTTAGGTGCTTGTTCCTTGATTTGGTGAAACACAGAGCAGAAAGCACTCCAGCCGGAGCTGCAGTTTTGGTTAATGGGTTTTTATGATGTTTTTTATCATATACATTTTGGTGAAGCTCAGCCTTGATCACTTTTCCACTGGAATGACACGGGTCCTGTAAGTTATAATCCCTGAAAAAACACAAGGTCTGCTTTTGGGTGATGTTCATGGCCATCCTTCCAGAGTTTGGAATGAGATTTCTGATGGCACTGCTGAGTGCTGACAGCGTCCACCCTGACCTTTCTCCTTGAACTCTCTGAAGACTCTCCTTCTTGTTTTCTTTTCCTTTTTCTTGAGTAATGGGGTTATAAATTTTAGTTTAGACCTGGGGGATGATGTGTATATTTTCTCTTTGTTACTAGGTATGTGCTGTAAAAATTGAGTATTTATATTTCATTATTTTGATAACATGCTGCAAAGATCCCAGTAGCTCTGTTTAATATTTGTTTTAGGAAATTTGCCACTGCTGACAAATTTACTTTAGTTTGACTTCTCTGAAGAATGGTGAACTAAATGGTGGGGGGAAACCCCCAATGTGGTAATATGATATATTACTTGAGTTCGTGGAAAACATTTGTAATCTTGTCTCAGAGTTCCCCCCTCCATATTAACTGCTTGTTTCTATTTTCTGTGTAGCAATCAGCCTCTAGATGTGGACTTGTGCTGATAAGTTATAATTCCAAGTGCAGCGATAGAGCCAGATAATTCTGGGTGTTGGTTGTGACACCTTCATTCTGACATTAGGCAAGCCGCTTCATTTTTTTTTTTTTTTTGCCTTTATTCTTCTTTCTTTCCTAGCTTGTCTAAGAAATAGTTGTAATGTAGTTCCCAAGACTGCTCAGGAGAATGAAGGAGATAATAAAAGCTCAAATATTCTAAAGTTGAAAAGTGGCATATTAGCTATCAAAATAGTGAACATTTGCCTATTGAAAAAAGACAAACTGTAATGAGCTGGCTTTCAGGTGCATTTTGCAAAATTTTCTTTAAGATTTTTAATTGGCTGGTGGAAATAGAATTTTAGAACTGGGACACGTTCTATAGCCCATAAGCCTTCCTCCAGAGCCTCTGAAGGCAACTGAAGTGCTGGATGAGACTTTTAAAGTCACACAGGTATGCAGGAGAATTGATCGCGGAACCAGGTCTCCTGGCTCCCTTGCCGGGCTGTGTTCTGCACTCTGAATGACCGGGTCTACCATTTGGCCTCCTTTGGCATTAAGAAGTCTTTCAAGTGAAAGTGATGTAATGTCAATAGCATTTACCCTTCTCTCAGAAATGAAGGACTCTAGAGAGGAATTTTCCTTTTGCTTTCTTTTTCCCCTGGTGGTTATTGACAAAGCTTGGGGTCATGTCGAAACTTGTTGCAACCACCAGGAAACTCTTTCAACTTTTAATAGTTATCACCCTGCTACTAATTAACAAGTAGCAAGCATGATTATATAAGTAGTAAGTTGGAAAGACTTGTCAGACTTTAATATTTAGATGAGGAAAAGACCTCCAGCCATGAAAAAAAAAATCCCTGTTGCTATTTTCCATAAAAGGGGATGTTCAGTTCAAAACCAGCAGAGCCGACTCTGCCACTTTGTGTAAATGAGATCCTGAGAAATGGCTATGAAGAGAGCATTTAGTCACGGCTTACATTAACACACAGAGTCCCTAGAATTTGTTGGCTTTCTTCTCATGAAAAGGCTGCATAATAAACCATGAAGAGGTTATTCTTTCCCTGTGTTTGGCACTGAAATAAAACAAAAATAATAAAAAATTATTAAACTTGCCTATGTGGAAGTAAGTGATAAAGATAGCTTTTTGTAAATGAATGTTTTGCTAGTTTAAATCAAGTAAGTAATGTGCCTCAAAGGAAAAGTAACTTTTAAAAATCATGTAAACTTAATTAACCATTTGTAAATTATTTGATGTTTACATGTATTACAACTCATGGTTTGTTATTCTCTCTCAAGGGATGAAATAGTTTTGTTTTGTTTTTTCATAAGAAATCGGGAAGACATTTGGTTCCCCTGAGAAACTAGTTGGTTAAGTGCTCGTGAATATATGTATCCCCCAGCTGCTCCAAGGTGAAGGGTGGGACCCAGGCCACTGATTTCCAACCCGTATGCTGCAAGAATTTTTAAACCATGCAGTACCTGACTATTTGGTCGGCACACTGACCTCTTTTCCCTTAGATCATCAAATAAAAAAAGCGACAACAACCAACCTGACAATAGCCGTCCCATGTGAATAAATCAAAATTATACCTATTTTTTGTCAGATGGGCAAAAAATATAAGGTATCTTTCGATGTGCTGCAGATTTTAGTAATTAGTTTATGTGTGCCGTGTGATGAAACGGTTGAAAATCGTTGACCTAGCCGGTTGAACACGATGCTGGGTAATGTGACTTGAGCTTCTTGCAGAATGTCAAAAACCTCCCTTGATTTTTCTTCAGATTATATTTGGCAACATTTAAAGAGATAAACAAAATCTACAATAGAGAAAATGAAAAGGAATATAGAAGCAGAATCCGCATTACCAATTACGTGTTTTCATTAGACTTTGAAAACGGAATTGTTGTGTCGGTGTTTTATCTTGAGGTCAGTTCCAGCTGTGTCCCAGACCAGGTCGTAACTCGTTTTCGTGGTCTTGTTGCTAGTCTCGGCGGGGATGTGGATGCAGCCAGTTTTAACTTTAATGGTTCAAGTAATAACAGTAACAAAAATACAACTAGACTTACTGTCTCACCTCTCTCCTTCAGATCCTGTATTATGTGGGTTACATGCATGTGGAATCACAATAGGGGAGAAAGCTCCCTAAGCAGATGCCCCTTGTAGGCAACGTGTCTCTGGGGAAGTTAAAGCCACCCCAACTGTAGCTCATGCGAAGGTGTATCGAGTACCTGCTGTGTGCCATGCATTCTTTTTGGCAATGGGGATAAAGCAGTGAACAACATAGTTCTTACCCTCAAGGAGATTAAAATCTAGTGTGCATGATAAAAAAGAAACTATACGTAAAGAAACAGTTCTTTACTGCTTCCCATGAAGAAGAATAAATATCATCACAGGAGAGGGAGTAGTTCTCGGGATCTGCATTATTTGGGGTGGTTGGAAAGAAGCGGGCATGACAGAGGGGAACTGAAGGATGAGAAGGAAGGGTCTGTGTGATTGCCCAGCACGACAGATTTCTCAAGAAAGGTAGTAACGTTCCCAGGCCCTGTGATGGGGGAGAGAGTAGCTTGTTCCAGTGGAGAGAACCCGCTTTCTCCTCTCTTCTCACACTTGTTACACATGTCACCTCTCTGCTCCCATCTGCATTCTCAGTTCATGATCTTGCTTCCTATTTCTTCTAGAAAATTAAAGGAACAGGAAGAGGACCTCTCGAAAGTTGTCCCCATAGCCCTGCACCTCCTTGCGTGTACTCTCCCTTCTCCTGTTCTGCTGTCCACAGTGTCGGCGATCTGAGGAAAGGCTGACCCCCCCTCCCCCGCCCCTGGTGCACAAGGTCCTGCTGTTCATTCTCCCAGGCCTGCTCAAACGGTACTCCACCCATGTTCCTCTCTCCCGCACCATCATATTTTCCCTCTCTACCATATCTTTCCCATCAAACCAACTTGTTATTCCTTCCATTTTAAGGGGAAAAACACTCTTTTGATGCCACCCCTCTTCGGCTACTCCGCATTTGTCTCCATCTGGTTAAAGAATTCCTGGAAAAGTCTATGAATGTTTTCCAGTTTTTCCCTCAAAACCACTCCGAAGAGACACCTGCTCTTTGTGTGCCACTGAAACTGCTCCTTATTTAATCAACAGTGGCCCCCATGTCGCTCTGTCAGGATCACTGGACAGTTCTCGTCTTACTCTGCGTCAGCAGCATTGCAGACTGTTATTTACTCTCGATGCCTCACAACACGCTTTTCATTGGTTTCCATTTTCGACTTCCCTCCCACCTGCTAGCTGCTGCTGTTCTTGACTTGGGCCCTGTTTATCACTGTAATCTCTAAAACACTGGCGTGTCCCAGGGCCTAGTTCTTGAATGGCATCTCTTTATTGAAAGAAGTCTTCATCTAGCCTGATGGCTCTAAATGCCACACATATATGTTGATGACTTCCAGATCTGTATCTAGAGCCCAGAGCTCCTTCCTGAACTTCAAACTCATATATCCACTGCCTATTTGACATTTCTCCCCGAGTGTCGAACTTAATATATACAATAGCTACGGAAATGAGCTCCTGATCTCTATACGCCCCAGCCCCTACAATTTTCCTCACCTTAGTTTTGGCAACTCCTTTCTTTCAGTGACTCAGGCCAAATCCTTGGTCATTCTTAAGCAACTCTTTAGTATTCTAGTCTCCTGGGAATCCTGTGTTCTTTACCTTCAAAGTATACCCAAATTCTGACTGCTTCTTATCCCTTCCTTAGCTGCTATCATAGTTCAAGCTATTATCATCTCTCATTTGGGTTGTTACAGTCGCCTCCTAACTGGCATGTGTGCTGCCACCATGGCCCATCTCTAGCCAATTTTTAACACACAGTCAGAATGCCTATGTTAAAATGTAGGCAGATCAGGTTACTCTTACGTTCAAAGCCCCCAAGGTTTCAGTTCTCTCATGGATCAATAGCCATGTTGTTACAATGGCCTACAAGGCCTTACCAATTTATAATTGCTCTACATCTCTGTCCTCTTAGCCAAATGCTTTCCCTTTTGCTTATGGCCCCGTCTATACTTCCTGTTCCTGAAACCCCTTTGGTGTCCTTCCACAGAGCTTTGGAGCTAGTTGCTCTTTCTCCAGGTGTCTGCACGCTCCTCTCTCTCCTTTATGTCTTTATTCACACGTGCTACTTAGTGAGTTCTTTCCTAGCCACCCTATCTAAAATCTCACCGTCTTCTCTACCCTTCTCCTAGAACACGCATTTACACCCTCTTCCCCTTTGCTGCTTCTTGCTTTATTTTTCTCCCTAGCTCTTATTGCCTTTTTGAATTTACTGTATATTTTCTGACTTTTCTTGCCTCCTTCAGCCAGAATGTAGGCTTCTCCACGGAGAGAAATGTGTATTTGTATGTTCTGTTCATTGCTGTATACCCAGACCTTAGAATACTTCTCAGTAAATATTTTTAAGTGAATGAATGAATGATTGAATATGAGAACATTCTCTGAACCAGAGAAAAATTAAAGTTAGCAAACATTGTACAATGATTTAATGAGATTGAATTTCATTTCTAGTGTTCCAGGATGCAATGCCATGGTCAATATTCCAGCTCAGCCTTGCTTCCTGGGCATAAAACCAGTTTAACTTTAAAAGAATAAATATTTTCTTTAAAAAAGAATAAAGATTTTTACATTGTCTCTTGGAAGTATGATCATGGAAATCCTACATCCTCATACCCTACTTTAAGAAGTTAGAAATACATAAAAGAACTATAGAAGATTGCTTATAAGCTGCAGAAACCTTGTTTCCTAAATATTAATACAAATGTCATGTTAAGGAAGTAAAACAATTTAATGTTGGGTTTTTTTTTTTAACTTTCAGGTGTAAAAGAGAAGCATATGGTTGAACAGAGATTGCTAATGAAATTGAAGATGATTAACATTCATTAAAACTTTAATTAACACCTTGAAAAATTCCATAAAATGATACTCTATGTAAATGACTATGTGTGATATCTGCGAGCATTCTTCTACCTGTTTTACAGAGGGAAGAAAAGTGGATCGCAAACCTGCTTATGATAATGATGTTCCCTGGCTCCGGGTTTGTTTCTGGTGTTGTTTACTCGTGTCAATCATGCCGGTTTGAGATGCCAATATTCTAAATGTATTTGGCTGAGATGTGAGTGATTCTCCATATTTTCTGGAGGAAAGAAAAACTACCTTTTAGTTTCTTATTTCTGTTTTTCCACATTTTCTTGATTAAGTAACTATGGGAGAAGTTGAGCTTTAACAGGAAGCATTTCTAAGCAGATTTAAAATCAGTTTTGTTCAAAAGCTGATTAATAATATTTGTGACCCATGAGGTAAAACACAGTAACACCGAAAGCTGTGAGAAACTCCTGTTTGACAGGTTCAGAACACTGGCTTGCACTTTCTTCTGTATGTGGTGACTTTGTTTTCTGTTGATTGAGGTGAATTCAGAGTGGTTTTTTACTTGAAAATATGGCAGTTGGTATAAATAAAATTTCGACACTTTTGTAGAGGTACAGTTACTATACAATTTTTGTTATTAATTTTTGAGTCCTGATAAAAGACAGCTGTTTCATGTTTTGCTGAGAGAGTTGTGGTACAAATATAAGTTTACCTACCTGTTGCTGATTTCTAAACCTGGGCTCGGGAATGGTAAAAGACGTAGGAGTGTGCTTTCTTTGATGGAAATGTGTTTTAGTTGTTATTAGATAACATGTTTGGTGAGGGTTAGACATCCATTTCCGGTCCACGATAATCAATAAGGGCATGGATTATTTTCTCAAGTTGAAAATCCTCAAGGACTACTGCAAAGAGTATGTGACCCTTGTTTTCCTACTATCTGCTTACAATTATTTCATTTAACTTCCTCTGCTTCTCTCTTTTGCTACATTCTCCCCCTCCCACCTCTCGTGCCTCATCTCCCTCTGCCTTTCTCCAGTGAGTTCTCCATGCTTCTGGGCTCAGGGCCGACACACTGCGTCGTTAGGGCCACACCCAGTGAGTGACGGCCCTCCGCTCCTCGGGCTGTGTGGTCAGTTGTGTTAGGAATGATTTAAGGTATTCTTGGAGATTTCCATTGTTAAAATCTATTCGGAATTTATTAATTTGCTGCTCAAGATGTTTCCTCTGTGGTGAAATGGCAGCAAGACAAGGCGGGGTAGAACTGGATGTTGCTGCTGTTTCAGATGGTTGAGGTTTGACAAACACTCACTACATAAAGGAGGTATTATTATTATTTAAATTACTAAGTATTCTTTTAAAGGATCAGTTATACTATGCCTGCTTTTGAAAACTAATGTGTATTTTAGGTACAGTATTTAGTTACTTAGAATACTTTTTTATTATCTTGTTTATTGCTTAGTAAGTATTAAGATTTTAAATTATTCTACAGATTAATTTAAGGAGTTAAAGCATTGGGACTAAAATATAAAAGCTTAAAAGGCACAAAAAGAGCAAATTTATATTATTATTTTTATCTTTTTTCGTGTTAGGAGCCTAAGTGTTTTGAGGTTGAAGCATAAAGAATAGAGGAAGAAACAAAAAGTTACACTGAAAATACCAATTAAGCATGAATGTTGCCTGATTTATAATTCCATGTACAGAGATTATAAAGAAATATAGCTCATGAAGGATGAGATGCTCTAAAATTATAATTCTGACTATATAATTGAGAATTATCCTACTGTGAGGGAAAGGAGTTAAATAAAAGTGTAACTATAGCAGGAGCTCTCTGATAAGTTCAAAATTTAAAGGAGTAAGTATCAAAGATAGAAAAAGGAGTACAAAGCTAGGGCTTATTGAGAAAGGCAGGAACTTCAGGATATATACAAATGATCATGGTCATTTATTCCCACGTTCACGCTCAACAAACATTTGTGGGGAGCCTCGTCTGTGCCAGATTTTCTTGTTTGCACTGTGGGTCCTAAAATGGTAAGAGGTTTTTGCTCTCAAAAATCTACTGTGATAACGCTGGACTAGGATGTTAATAATTGGCATAGCAAAGGAAGAACTTCTCCGCCTCTGTTTTGTTTCAGAAATGGAAAGTGGAGTTCTAGTATACCTAGGTGGAAGGGCAAGCCTAGCTGGGATAAAGAATGAGAACTTAAAATGAATTGAAGCTTCCAATCCCAGGCAAAAGTATATCTGAACTTACAAAAGAACTTGCCTATTTTTTTTTCATTTATTTATTTTTAGAGAGGGAAGGGAGGGAGAGAGAGAGAGAGAGAAACATCAATGTGCGGTTGCTGGGAGACAGGGCCTGCAACCTAGGCATGTGCCCTGACTGGGAATCGAACCTGCGAGGCCTGGTTCACAGCCCGCGCTCAATCCGCTGAGCTACACCAGCCAGAACTTGCCTATTTTTTGTGAGGAAAAAATGTTAGGTAAATAATAGCATGAGTTATTTAGGTAGATTTTTGGCAGGTAGAACAACTGAACTCATAGATAATTGATTCATGGATCAGTGTTAATGGAATGTGGACTCTGACCTTGCCCTTGTCTTTGAGTATTTATCGACAACCTCAGTAAAAGTGAGCTTACTAGATCTTTGTTCTTTTAAATTATATTTTATTGATTAAGCTATTACAGTTGTTCCAGTTTTTCTCCTTTTACCTCCCACCCCTTCCAGCACCCACTGCTCCCACAGGCAGTCCCCATGCCATTGTTCATATCTGTGGATCATGCATGTAAGTTCCTTGGCTACGATATTCCTGTGATGCCCTTTACATCCCTGTGGCTAGTCTGTAACTACCTATGTGTACTTCTTAATCCCCTCACTCTTCACCCATTCCCCCCCCACCCCTCCCATCTGGCAGCCATCAAAACACTCTCCATATCCATGATTCTGTCTCTGTTCTTGTTGGCTTAGTTTGTTTTTTAGATTCAATTATTGATTGGTATGTGTTTGTTTTCATTTTATTTTTCATAGTTTTGGTCCTCTTTTTCTTAAGTAAGTCCCTTTAACACTTTATCTACTAACTGATTGCCTTTGGCTGGTCAATGGGAGGAGTTTAGCCAGACCAGTCAGCTTCAGGGACTGGCTGTGACCACTGACCACCAACTTCTGCCCTCCATGGAGGATCAGCTGTGCAGGGACAGCGTAGTGATGTTCCAATGGGGTCTCTAGCTGTCCACTGGGTGTGCAGGCTCTGGGGTTTCCCAGGTGCTGCAGGTTAGGGTCAGCCACCTCCTGTGTTCTACCCAGGGTCACCCTGCAGGAGCTACAGATCAATCTGCAGATACCTGCTACTTGTGCTGGGCTTGGAGATTCCCAGGTGAAGCCAAACTGTGATCCAAAGCTGGCTGCTACTAGTGCCCAGCCTGGGGCTGCTTAGCTAGATGTATGGGGGTTGGGGCTCACTGAGGTTGCTTGTTGCTTATTTGAGAGGATTTAGACAGATGTGAAGCCTGAGCTGAGACCAGCATTTCATATGGAAAAGCCACTGTTAACAGCTTTCGTGGGCCATAAGTTGGGTGGGACAGTGCCTCAGGGAATCTCCAGGGTGAGACTAATAGTGTTAGCCAGGTTGATGGAGTCTCAGATATGGCTTCTGCCTGCTGTTTCTGTGGCTCTGTATGGGAGGGCTCAGAAAGGAAACAATGGCCTCTGCCGACCTTTATGTCTGGGAGAAAGTTGTCTCCCAGCTCTCACCATGTTGCCAGACTCCTCAGCTCTTCCTTGTTTGTCACTGGTGCCTTTATAGCTGTAACCCCAGTGTTGGAGCTCAGTGGGTGGGTCTGTGTAAGTCTGTGTGTGGCACCTTTAAGAGTTATTTATCCAGTAGTTCCTTTGTATACCTCACTGGTTTTGTAAATAGAAGTTATGGGGACTTTTCTTCCTGGTACTGGAACCCTGGGCTGGGGGGCGGGGGGAGGCTAGTGTGGGGCTGGGACCCATTGCTCCTGAGATATCCCTTCCAAATTTTTATCAGCCACACATGGGTGTGGGACCAGCCTGTTTGGTGTCTCTGAGCCTCCTACCAGTCTGGATGGATGTGGTTTCATTAGTTCGGTAGTTGTCCGACTTCCATTCAATTGATTTCTGATGGTTCTGAGTGAATGTTGTTTTGTAGTTCAGTCGTAATTTTGATGTAGTTGTGCAAGGAGATGAGCTATGCTCACCTACGCCTCCATCTTCACTGGCAGTCTCTCAACACCTCCGGCTTACTAGATCTGTAGAGAACATATCTCTTGGATGGGCGGTTTATATATTCAATCAAATGATCAGGATTCAGTATTGAGATAAATGTAAAATAGTTTGTAAGGCTAAAATAGTAGAGGCTCTCCTGAGGTAGTTCCTTGGAGGAAAAAAGGAATGTGAAGTTTAAGTGGTTAATAAGCCAGAAGTCTGATGGTACTATTAAAAAAGAAACAATTGGTTAATTGCTGCAAGGCGCAGTTGAGAAATTTAAGTTGGTCCAGAGGCCTAACTAAGGACATCACAACTGTCTTCACATATTTTAAGATCTTGCATGTGGAAGAGATAGTATGCTTGCCTTGTGCTGCTGTCAAAGAATGGCCAGAAAGATAGATGAAGATCATCTTAGTGCTGTGAGATGGAGAACCTCCGAAAATGAGGTCGCCCAATCAGGTGAGGGCCCCAGTGTAGAGCCGGGAACATTTTGTTACAGAGGAAAGGGTGGGTTGTTTACGTTAGTACAAGAATTGTCTTAGGAAATCTTTAAGGTTTCATGCCTTTTCACATCTTTGAAATTGTATAGTTCTGTCATTTCACAAACTTGTCATGACAATTTGAGAAGATAAGAGGAATTTGCTCCAGGAGACGTAATATGCACATGAGCGGGGCATTTAAAAAAAAACAACCCAAACTGATCAAACTCACTGGCAATACTGAAGACTGTAATTAAAGTCAGAAGGGGTCATGGCTGTAGCATTTCTCCTGCAAACACTTGTGTTCTTCCCCGATGAATACAGAAGTACGTAAAGATACACAGTGGGCCCAGTCTGAGCCCTAGTATTTTGGAGAAGTAAAACGCAGACATTTATTGGAGGTCCCTTTAACTATTCCCTAGTTTTTTGCAGCTTCTTTGATTAGAAGAAATACTTGCCAGGTTGTAAACAACAGGTTTCATTTGGGAAACCAACAATTCTCGCCTTTGTATTGAGGTAAATATGGAGGTTTCGTTTGTAAAAAGAAACCATGTTTGGTTTCTAAATACCTAAAACCACATCAAAGGTGCTCAAATTAACCTCATTAGGCTCACCTGATACATATATGTGTGTGTGTGTGTGTGCACACATATACACATACACACATATGTGTGTGTGTGTTTAATATATATATATATATTTCTGTCAAGAAAACACAAGAGGTTCTGGGTGGATTATAGTCTTTGGCTGAACATATTCTACTTGAATATAGAGGTGACTCTATACACTGGGACACAGGAATTGGGAAAGACCTGAAAGATAAATTAAAATGAAATTCCTTATTTTTCAGATGCACAATTGAGTTTTAGAGTTATTGAATGAC